>JBCAUG010729755.1:0-26571 GCA_038406175.1 Haplosyllis leylae | reverse complement strand
CACCAACGCAGTGGTGAGCTGCTCAGCGGTGCGTGACTAAGTCTGACGCTTTACCGACTGAGCTATCCCGCCGGCCTTTACCAGAACTTTTCTTTGTAAGAAGAATCACCAAAATCAACTTAACTTGGTATCAGTGCCTTTCTAGGAAGCATACAATGCAAACATTGTCAACTCGTGTTTATATTTTAAGCGTAGGAGAAACAGTTTGAAGAACTAAAGCTGAAATTTGTAAAAAAGAAAAAAGAGATCAGAAGGGATTTTAAAATTAGGAACTGTTGAGACTCATAAACATGGCAGTGTCTGTAATGGAATCGTTTGATCAATCTCATATCCTCACTCTTCATAAATATTGACACGGTTTGCTACTTTTCATTACAGAGTCTATTAATCTGCACTGTGTTCCATGTGCCTTAAGAATGGATGGCGCAAGAGGAACCTAATAAACTTGGATTTTATATTCTGCTGTCTGTACAGAAATGCAGCAGACATATTTTAATTAAATTCCGTCGGAATACAACAATATGTATGCACTTTAAAGGAAGTCAGTTAAAATGGTTTGACTGCTTTTCAATAAATTGGCACTTCCACTGAATAATAATGATCGATAATAATAATTTACCAAACATACCATAACATGAGTTCCAAATATTAGTCTTGTTTACAAATTTGTATTGATCTCTTGCTTTGTTAACAACAACTGATACATTTCGTTCGTCAAAAATGACACATAATTATGGTCTACACCTTTCAACATTTTTTTGAGGTAAAACATACGTTCATCACTCCAATACCGTCCCAGCAAAGTGGTTTCTTACCAGAAACGTGCCAAATATCTCTTCCCGCCTGACCTTGATGTAAAATAAAGGCACCAGACAACATAGATCTGGCTTTCTTCCTAATATCCTGACTACTTTATGTCCCCCAGGAGCTTTTTCAAATCAATAACAGTCATTTCATATTCTACACAGCACGGTCAGACAAATATGAAATTCCTTGCCTGTTTTCCCAAGGTGATACCTGTCAATGCTTCGTAATTTAGCCTAATTTGTAGAATTATTGTCCTTGATGAGTGCTGAGTTGGAATGTACAGATTTCACTATCATCTGTATTTGTGGTGTCTTTTATAATTAATATCATGAGATGTATTATTTTGACAATAGATTCACTCAGTCTGGAGGACAATGCACTTTCAAGGTAGATGACGTAAAAAATATTTTCTTTCACAACAAATGTTGTTCTGAATGTAGTAACCAACATCTGAGCAATACATGGCAAGCGATGTATTGGCCTCGACAATATTTTTGTCTGCTTGAATGTTTTTCACAGAGGGTCATAGGAATTACAGTTGTACAATATCAGATTTCCATCCTGGGATTGCATCCGCATTTCCGCTGTGCATAGCTGCATACCAATAGGAAAATTGCCATATTGTCACTACATAGATGTTGTGTGCATAAATAACAATTTACATTTCATACACCAACAGAGAATTTGAGCACAAGAGCTCATAATAACCACGTCCTCCTAAAATGAATAAGAGCACAGCCAGTAATAACCCAAAAGATAACCAGACATATCTTCCAAGCCATATAGTCCACATGAATTCAAAAACTAATCTGCAACGTTCAACCCAAAGGCAAAGGACCAGCCTACTGCACTCCAAAATTATGGCCTTGTTGTTGGTTTATGTTTCATTTCATATTTGCAAAACATCGCATCTGTTTGTGTTAAAAAGAACATTTTGTGATGCAAAACTAATAAGAGTTAATGTTTCTATACATTGTAATTCTTGTGAATATTCATCTTGGCATAAACTTACAAAAATAAAAAATATATCCTGATAAAGCATTCAATAGCACTTTGTCACCATGTTGTGAACATACGTTTTCAACATAGCCTGAATTCGAACGTCACTTTATTTTGTCATAATTTTCCATACCTACCCTTTATACCAGAACAGTTATAACATAAACCATTTAGCCCCAACTCTTGGGACAATAGTTGTAAAATAAGCCAACAAACTTTTGTCAATATTTACTGTTGAATAAAAATTCAATTGAAATTCTATGCAGTCTAATCACTTTGATAAATTTTGAGTAAAATTCTGTCGGTATTGAAAGTGTTTTTGAATTAATCTTTAAATCAAGAAACTCTACTTTTGTGTGACAAGGAAAAGATAAGAAAAATATACAAATAGATATACATGTATCTATGCCTTAAGAACAAGCTGTGGCGTGTAGATTAATCTCGTCAATAACAGTAGCCTTTTTATTTGCTAATTGATTCCCATTTAATTGCATTTGGAAGCTTGGCTTGGGATATTTGCTTAAAATCTGAGTTCATTGCAATGTATTTGTATTTAAAGTCTTGCTGAACAATGGATTTACCGAGGCTTATGAACATGACATTTGTCCGCCATGTCAGCTTTTGATCAACTTGATATCCTTACTATTCACTAATACTGACATGGGGGTTGTTATTTTTTAAACAAGATGTATTATCACATGGCATGCTCATCATGTAAAATGGCACAGCAGGGCATCCGATCCCACCGCGTCAGTCGATTATTTATTTTGAAACCAGAATTAGAAGAAGAGTGAAGGAAAAATCCATACCTTTGTGAATAATTAGATGTAATCAGCGATTTGATACAACACAACATCTGATACAAATTATCAGCAACTTCCCGAACAAAGTAGAATAACAAGACGGACCTTTTTATAATTTTTTTTGGTGAACATGATATGATCATGAGGATCAATGGGCACCCATATTTGGGAAAGACTTTCCATAATTCCATACTGTGACTGTGCGACACAAATTAATATTCCAGGCGATACTCTTTAGAGAGTAACTTGGACAATGGAAAGCTTGTTTTTCCAAAAAGAAGTGTGTTCTGCCTACCATTTGTGCAAACGTATTCAATGCTGCTGCAATTAGCAGACTAAACGATCTCTTTTGTACAAAAACTATATTTCGACTGTATATCCTGTCCGGTATTTAGCTTTTAAAAATGCCCTGGAACAAAACGTCTGCGAAAAATAAAGAACTTTTTCCACTTACAATGAAATTCATACTTTCAGTTTTGAATTGTATTCCATGGATTCACATAGTTAAATTAAATATCAAATATTTTGATACAAATCCCAAGGGCATTCTATTGGTTAGTCACGAACCTTTTCACTATTAGTTTATTCGTAGAGTTTGCATCGTGATTTTAGTGTTTTATGTGCTTTCAGATGATTTGAACATTAAAAAGTCCCTCATTTTCTACAAAACCTATTAGATATGATTTGGCAATGTTATCAGCACACCTTTAAAATCCCGCTTTCGTCGAGATGGTCTCAGTTGTCTTCACGAGACATTAAAGTACGGCGTATTAACCACCTACTTCCGCTCATTTCCGCTTCCGCTCAAGAACCTGCCTCCTAACCTGCGAACTCCAAACATTAATTCCAGAACGTTGTTTAAACATTTTAAAATAATCTTGAAATTTACTTTGTCATTACACACGAATCAAATACATATTCCTAATTTTCTTTTGGACAGAGACCACCGAGAGATAAAATCCCATCCACTGGAATTAAAAGCTTAACAATAAAGCTTCGCGTTGCCACCTCATCAGCAGCCATAGAGTAAACTTTAACTAACACTAAATCGTAGTTATCAAATCTAAAATCTTACAAAATACCAGGATTAGGATAGTCCTTTCTTTGATATTCCACAGGTTATCCAATGCAACAAGCCATCTAAAATAAGCCATATGCAAGTATCCTTACGGGAACTTTTTGAAATCAATAATGTTCATTCCATATTCAGTACATGGCAGTTCGTCAATAAGACATTCCTTACTTGTTTTCCCAAGATATTCTCCGTCAATGCTCATAATTTACACCAATTTACAAACATATTGTACTTGATGAACATTGGTTAAAATGCTATATCCCCTTTTTGTACAACAAAATCTCTTTCTTGTCAGTATATTTTGCTGAAGTGACTTAAAAGTGCAACAAATGTTGCACACAGCCAGCTATACTCATTCAAAGTGTACCATAGTGTAAAAACATTGGCAAATTGGAATGGCCTGTAATTTATGTTCTGTTATCTCTATTGTACGCAACTGAATGCAGTTATATAATAATTTAGAGGACAATTTTGCCTTTCACATCTGTGTCTGTTGACCCAATAGCAAAAGTGGGGCCCGATTAGTGTTTCAGTATGCGACAATATCTATCATTGATACCTCGCTTGCAATGGTATCCTCCCATTATTGAGGGTATTTGTACATAGCATTTGCTCCAATTTAATTCCAATGCGAAGATCTCTGTGCTAATAGGCAATAAGAAGAAGGCAAATACCCCAAGTGAATAAAATCTTGAAGATCAATACGAGCTCCTGATCCGTCCAATTTTCATAGTCTGGATGTATCACCAACCAGATTCCAGTCTCAAGAGATAGTAGACAGTAAACAAATCCCTAAAGCTGCTCCTAATCTTACTCTTTACCGTCATTTAATAAATGACATGCACAGTCACTTAAAAACGGATATAACCAATTTTGGTTGATGAATTGGGAAACGTCTATTGGAATATTATTTTCTTCTACACGGTCTTAATTTTGTCTTTCAAAGCTGCCCTCTTTCTTATTCAGTTTATTCAGGATCGAATCTTTATACATGGAAAAACCAGCCAAACATTTGACACAGAAACCAAAAAATGCGGGGTTCATAAAATAGATTATTTTCCCATTCGTCACCAGAAACCAAAAAACCAAGATATACATGAAAAACCATGCATACATTTGATGGTGCCTGATCGTCCTTTGCTCAGTCCATACAATCTCTAAATGGAGCATTTGTTATCGTAAATCTGCTTCTTTCTGTCACTTTTATGAGATGATAGGACATGATATGCCGTGATATGGTCACAATGGTTTTACCGTCTCTGTCAATTGGACAAGCAAAAGTTACAAAGTCAATAGCTTTATTCTTTGGCCTGACAGTGATTCAATACCTTTGTATATCTTTCTTGTATTTTCATTCACATCACAACTTCTGTGTGAGATTCCCGTGCTGTCACGATACGTGACCCAAAATGGAAACAACCCAAATGTGAAAGTTATTTTTTCTGTGATAGGAGACCTCATGGGTGAGAATTGCCAACAGGCTCTTCTAGTAAAATGCTCCGTGTGGGGGAAGAACATGAGAAAATCAAGAGAAAGAATTTCAAGATGACAAATATTGTTCCATCTATGGGCTTCATTTGTAATATCTTCGTTGTCTGGTTTCCAATAGATCCTACACAACTATTGGATTTTTCGCATTGCGCTAACCAAATCAGGTTCCCGTTAAAATGCCAAAGCATTGTCAGTAATTTACTGATTGTAATAATTTCCCAAAGGCTTGATTTCATGGCGTAAATTCTTGCCTTTGATATTTTTAGTTAAAAATAAGACATAAAAATTACAGAGGATTTTTTCTATCTGATAGGAAATGGCAACTTTTCATCGAAGGAAAGAAGATCAACATGACATTGATAATAGGCACATGAGCTCGGCACAATCGAGTTTTTCCGTAATTGGCTTTAGATTCTATAGACTCTGTAGATCTTACAGAATCACGAGAGAGCTAAAAAAATCCAGTAGCAAAATGTTGCTCCCAGGGGAAGTTGAACCCAGGCACCTCTGACTTTTATGTCATGCATGCTACTGTCTTAGCTAATTCCCCTATTTGCTGGAAGACTCAGTTCTTTAGATCATTATGTAATCATACTCTATTTGTTCTTGGACTTAGAATTTTTTTGAATCAATATAGAGCATGACTACATAAGGATCTAAAGACTGAGACTTTCAGCAAATAGGGGAATTAATTCAGACAGTAGCATGCAGGACATGAAAGTCAAAGGTGCCTGGGTTCAATTCTCAGTGGGTAACATTTTGCTACTGTATTTTTTTATTTTCTCGTGATTCTGCAGAATCTACAGAATATAGCTCCATTTAGGAAAAACTCGAATATCAGCCAAATGCTTTAATGTTTAACAGGACAACTATAAAGCATTTGAAGCAGACAACAGTTTCGACATTAAGCTGCGGTGTTGTTTGGGCCATATTTTTCATGGGACGGCATTTCCACGGCTTGGATTTCTCTAGATAGTCATCAAAATATTTTACAACTACAGCTTGTCACTTGCGTAAATCACTATTGAAGAGAATCACTTTTAGCCTTGTTTTGTCCTGCATTTGAATGCGAAGCAATGCGTCATTTATTAGGCAGCAACAACTAACTGACTCACGGACAGCACAAATGAAATAGTGATAGCTAAAGTTACAATCTAAAAGTATAATAGACCACTATTTACAAACAATTTGCAATACCAATATGCGTTTCATATTTTTGTCTGACAAGGGAAGAACATCTCCAGTCTCTCTCCTCAAATAAGTCACAGCTGAAGGACCGCACTTGGTATGCTGTCAACGTTTCAAAACATCTTTCATAACGTAAATTTGTTAGCGGATATCACATTCTGACAGAGACATTGCAAGATGAGCTCAGATAGCGTGGTATGGAACTCTGTAATCGGATCAATTACGTGTCTAACAGAAAACACTGAGAGGATAGAGCTTCTAACAACTTCATATTGCAGCAAAGCGCCCTGATTTAGAAACAATCAGATTGTAGTGTGCAATATACAGTCCTGTCAATCCATTGTTTCCTTCTGCCTGAATGATGTGGGCATTCGTTTTCATTCATGGTTGATTCAGAAACAGTGTCTTGTTTCAGGTACGAAAAGAGAAGAGATTTGTTTGAAATGTTACTCCAGTGATTGACAAAAATACAAACGTCCCTTAATGTTACTTGGTGGAGGAAAAAAGCGTTTAAGGCTGACATAAATCAAGGTAAACTCTGATCCTATTCCATTACAATGAGAGGCCTCGCTTCTCCCTAGAGATTTGTGGCTCTGTAGCAATGCAAGCTGTGAAGGGTCAGAGAGTTTCTCCTTACATCCTTGATGACCACTATCAAGGCAGTGCTAACATTCTCACTGCAGCTCACTTACAGTCCAAGCTAAACAAACATTTTTTGCTGGGAAATAGACAAAAAATTCCTGTTGTAAAACAAACTAAAATATGGTTTCGGTTTTGCATGCACAGATCCTTCTAGTCTAATTTGATTCATACAACTTGTTATTTCCATCTAATAGGCCTTCTGATATTTGCGTCTCTGCAAATTTGATTCAAATTTAGGCGTACGGGACCCTACATCAGCCACCAACACAGTCCCATTCCTACTCAATTATGAAAATGATATACATGGAAAACTCTTGATCTGCCTGTTGCTATATTTCACACTCACACTTACTAATTATCCATCTTGTATGTAGATTACAAGCGCATGCTAACGTGATAGTTTTGAGTATAGGATGGAAAAAATTGTCAGTATTGTTCACGATACTGATGTTACATTTCCATAAATATAGTTTTTCTTTATTATTACAAGCTATTGCGGAAATCAAGGGTGACAGTGCAGACAAAAGTAAAAGAAAATGGAGAAGCAATCTGTTCCCCAACAACGCATTTCACTCACAACATCACCAGTCTAATTTCGTCCAGCAAATTCATTAGTGGCATCAGACCAGACAAGTAATGCGTTAGAGATTCTATGTGTTCCTGATCAGAAGGGACAACAATCTACAAAACAGGCAAACAGTGAGGCTTAAATAAATCCCATCTGTGGGTTTAACTTTTGCTTCAGTTCAACTTAATTTTGGCAAATGACAAGATTATGTCTGATTACCCGAAACATTCATCTTCTGACAATCAAAGCATTAGACCAGTGTAGCCCCACTGCAAAATTAAGCATTATGCCACTTTACCACATATGGGTTAGTTATAAATCCATAACTGGTTCTTAAGACAAGGAAAGGCAACAATTGTCACTAAAACATTTTGAATTTTAGCAGTCCAAAATTGATAATGGCGCTTATTGATACCAGAAATAAATAGGCTAAATTAATGGGTACCCTGTCCTACTAAAAATTCTCACCGAGTCGCGATGGATATCATTGAAATTACGAAATGGAAAGTTTTGACTTCGAAAACAATTACATGACATTCCATTTTAACAAGTGAATACATTCTCAGCAACAGCAAGACATCAGCCGCCATCAATCAAACAATTTGCATTGTTATTCGGAAACAGTAACAGGCCTTTATTCCCAAGAGGCTAGCAGCTCTGTAGCAGAGTAAGCTGTAAGGGTTCTGAGCACTTCTTCTTACATCTTTGATGGCCATCACACTCTTAACTACCCACTAAACATCATGACACTTTCGATGGAAGCTACTGCTATTGTCAGGTCGTTTTCTTACAAGTTGGTCATCAAAAAAAGACCAACTGCATTCTGCAATCTTAGAGTCATAAAAAAGGATTTTTGTTGTGTATAACAAGCGTTAATTTTGGTAGGTACTATTTATTAATTGGTAACATTGGAATTGGTAAAGCGAACTACTAAAGACCAACAATAATAATCGTAGCAACTGACTACATAAACATTTCTCTCACCAAAACCTTGTCATCTTGTGCAAAGTAGTTAAATATCTTCAATCGTTATGTTTCACGTCATGTTTCAGTGATGATCGCAATCCAAAAAATCACTTAGTCGTGAGATGAGCGATAACTAGTCATTTATTTAAAGTTTCTAACGAAGGCATAGTTGTTTTGAGCTAAATTGATATTTGATTCGATGGTGAATGATGATGACATCTAAATGACTAGGGTAAGCCACACAGGTTTTACCATGTTAAAGAGGGCATTACTTGAAGTTCTTGAAGTTACTGATGACCTCAGCTTATGTGTCCAGTAAAGCGTCATATAGCATGTTCCTAGATATTTTATTGGTGGTTTAACTCCACCAGGCACAGCTTTTACACTTTACTTCAATTGGTGTCCATTCAGCCACACATGCCATTACTGTTTATGACGGCCATTATTCGGCAAAGTACTGTGGTCCACAGCTAAAACTGGCTTAAATTGCTCCCTTTCAGATAAATCCACGTACATTGGGTTTAACTTGCTACAGAGAAAACATTATACTTCATCTAACTATTAGCGTCTCTCTAAAATTAGGTTAACACACAATTCCTGTATGTGTAAACGACTTTTTCAGAAGAATACGTTTCCAAAATTAAAGAAACATTACATAATTTGGATTCCTGAAAGTAAAATTGTCATTTATTTTCTGTTATTTACTTTTCTCCTTCGCCCGAAATACCCCGATATAATAAGAAAAACAATGTATTCACATGACAATAAGGAGGACACAATTTGGACTCACGATTATTCCTATTTTAGCAACTGACATTATATTAAGGGCATTTAATGATGATGCTGTTAAATAGATGCAAAACAGAAAGCATTGATGGAAAAATACATCGTGACATTTGATTTGAGGAAAGTTACAGACAACAGACTATAGACTTGAGCGTGAAGTGAAAATACAAAAACCTCTGACTATTCCGTCTGGAGGTCTGTTTTCCTTTTGAGATATTTAACAACGTAACCTGGTGAGCATCGAAGGGTCGAAACATCTCTTACTTCAATGCAAATGATCATCTAATGTTTTGTGAAGAATGGATGACACAGTACCAGTGGCATCACACTTTTCCTCACAGGTCACTAATCGACGGGTAAACAAGGTGATAAAAATGTAGATGAAGACAAGATGTTTGTCAGCGACTTGGGGAAAGACTGTCTGTGTAGAAGACAATTTAACAGGTACTCTTTTTACTTCCACAAATGACTTTCCGTAATGTATTAGGACATTCGGAATATATTAAAAATGTTCAGATTGCACTTTCAATCTTATTCAATAACACTTTATGTAACTTTCAACATGTTTGTAACTTGAGATTCTTTGCTGAAATCTTTCACTTTCGTTTGGAATCATGTGATAAGTAGTGAGTTATTTCAGCTCTACTCCTCAGAGGAGTGGTTTTCTCTGAAATGTGTCAGTTTTGATAGTTCTGACAATTCTGTGTGCAACCATAAACAATGACTGATCACATGCCTAATGCCCTTGGTTAGGATCTTTGACTATTTAAATCCTTTGATCACATGCTCACACCACTCTCTCCATAGCTTAGCCAGTCAGAAACCCCATACTTATTTTGAGCCAATTAGGACTCAATATTTCAACATGCTTGCTGAGTAATATTGCTACTTGCTCCTAATTTGTTGATATTTTGTCTAATCATTCTCAACTGCGGTCCCATTCATAGTTAAGAGCTCCAATTAGTCTCTATTCAATTCAAATATACTAAAGGAGGGTCCAGGAATTGCTTTGAGGTATTCCTGATACTTAGGTAACTAACTTTAAAAGGTACGGTTTCTGTCAAACTATAGTTAACACCAGATTATAAAGTACTATAAATCATCAGCAAGAACTTCTCAGGCACCAGAGCTACAACAATCACGCCTCAAACTATATGAATGATTCAAATCTGCTCAATTTGGGCAGTATGGCCACTTTTGCCCATAGGATAAGGAGACTCACTCCTTTTGTACTCCTTTAGACTCAATTTGTAATTTTTGTGTCAATTTAACCCGAAGTATATCATTATCATATAAATGGTTAATTTGGTAGATATTTCTAGGAAAACACCCCCAGGTGACTCCTCTGTGTATGATTGTACTTGAATGTCATTATTTTGTAGGGTTTTAGCTCTTATTGTTTTTGATTGTTTTGATGTATTTACGTACTTTAATGAGTGAATGCCTTGTTCGTGATCCTCTACACATTAGAGGAGTACAAGAATATACATTGTTCTTCTTTCAGCTCCACAAAGAGTATTCACCAGTAAACAGGTGATAGTTTAAGACTAGTGTTGTGTCTAATCCTTGTAACTGGTTGTAGCCTGGATTGTGTACCTGATTTATCCTTCTTAAGACAGATACTGGCAGGACATTGATACCTTGCAGTACTCCTTGCCCACACATCAGAGCCCAGTGCATATGATGTCACCCCTTGGATGATTCAGAGGAGTCCCTCCTCGAGCCTCTACTTCTGAGGCTGGTAGGAAAATTAGTTTGTTAGCGCAAAGTATGTTGTTTTTATAGCGATATCGCACTTAGTGTTAAGTTAGCCAGTGCAACAGTATGTTTGGAGTAAACCAATCAATTATAAGAAATAAGCGTGTTTAGTTTCAATAGCGACACAGTAAAATTAGATTTTGCACCATTCAGCGCTTGATACAGATCAGACTGGTGTTCCTTGATTCTCCGCGAAAATTGGATTTGAATTGAAACATCCATTCAGATGGTACAAATGGGATTGAGGTCAGTGCTGCGAAATCCCATTTCTACTCAATTATGGAAATATTATGCGATGAGCAGTGATCTTTCCTTTCGCTATCACAACATATATTGTTGTTACGTCCTTGTTACTACGTGAAATATTACACGCAATATTGACCGAGTAAAAATTATTATTAAAAAGGCAATTTTCAAATTGAATATACGACCTTCCTTTTGCACTCTGGGTAAAATCACGGACAAGAGGCATATCATAGTGGATTACCTAATGACTGAAACACCCAACAACTGTTGACAAGAGCTCCCAGTTGTTTCCCATAGAAGTTACGTTTATGGACTCCAGGTATAAATTCCCAACAGGGAAAGGTGATCGGTATATAATATAGTTCACTGTAGTTTAGTTCATATCTTGCAATATCCCGAATTCAGTAATATTATTTTGTGCAAAAAATATAAATCCATTAGATACTATCTCCCATGTTTACTACAATTGGTAAAGGGTTACCCCGTTAATCTTAAAAAAATCTGGAATCTTTCTCACAATTGTTTGTTGCAAAGGTATTGTCATTTTACAACCTTCTAAACTATCGTCAAGGTGAGCTGTCGGTCGTATTAAAGTATTCTCCTTTAGGAATGGAATTTTACCAACAGGCAATCAAAGTATATAATTTGGTTACACATAAGGGTGAATAGCATGGTGTTGTTGTGAAAAGTGAAAAGGAGTTGCATGGTGAGACAGCTGCTGCAAAAGCTTAGTTAATTCTGTGTTATGGTTCTCCCATGTGAATGCTAGGCTTTAAAATGCCAACAAATAAAAATCTGAGGTGTTGGATAAATGTAATTTACTTGTTTCAGTGGTAGATTGACATCACTGAAAGACACCATCAAGGTCCACGACAGCTGATTTATGGCGATGTTTCGCTTGAAATTAGATGATGTTTCTGTCCACCCAGACTTCAGACGATTAAGTTGATACAGCACACAATATCCTCTAATACAGAGCCAATTTGGTGGTTTCAATGTATTCTGATAAAAACAGACATGGTTCACATTAACCTAAACGGATTGACATTGAAGTGTCATTGTCCATTAAAACAGTCAGCTGTCTCTGCCAAAATGTCATTAAAATGGTTGATCTTGAAAAAATATCAAAGGAATGACGTTTCACAAAATCACAACCAGTAACTCCAAAACGAAGACGGTAACCACTGAACAGGTACATGGGCGTCTGTGTCATTACTTTATGCATACAGTATTGCTGTTCAATTCCAGTTTTTATCAGTCTTGCACTTACTTTCTGTCCTTTCAGTCACATTCCCCATTACTGTTTATGATGGCCATTATTCGACGAATTGATGTGGCTCACAGCTAAAACGGGCCTTAAATTGCTCCCTTGAGACAATATTTCATATTCACTGAATCAGGATTATCGACAAATTATTAACTCAAGAATTTTGTTCTCCATAAATTGTGTTGCTACCACTCGTGATGGTTGACAATTTGATGAGTTCCCAAAGCACGACAATGTTGTTGTCATGCGTGGTAGTGTGTAATGTAACAAAGACCAGGCGTTAAACTATTTTATACAAGGCGAAATTCTCAAAACGTTTCCAATATTCTTTGACATCACATGTTATCGTTACATCACAACCGCAATAGGTATTTCACAAAAACGTTCGTAAGGCAGTAGGTTAATGTAGCTTGAACTACTCATCATGCACATCTGTAATTCTCTAACTCTGGTAGAAAATTTCATTCTTCAGGTTGAAACAATCATTTAGCCACAAGGCAATGTCTCAGTCGATCAGAGGGCCTGTTTACCACACACTTTGTCATGAGTTCCACTCCCACCAATGCTTGAAAAAGTAAGTGAGTAAAAGAGATTGGCTAGTCTGTCGGACACCAGAGATGAGTCTGAAGAATGCATTTTCTGTAGGTGACAAAGCGTGTAAACGAAGAAATCCAGATGCTTGTGCCTAAAACTTGATGTGGGGTACTAGCCATACGCTTACATGCAATCTAGCCACAAGGAACCAAGTGAAATTCTGTCGCCGTTTGCTTTTTTCAGTGTTTCTTGGTCTCTCTCTCTCTCATACAAACCAGTCACATACATGATACACTGTTGTTACGGCTTTTTTCTTTACGAAATATTTTACGTAACACTGATCGAGACTTCTATTAACTGTTGACAAGAACTCCTAATTGTTTCCCGTTAAAGTCACGTTTATGGACTCCAGGTATTTAAATTCCCAGCAGGGAAAGGTGATCGGTAAATTGAGCATTTAGGGTGTTTTACTGTAAATACTGGTGAACCTAAATAGCAAAATATGCAATTGTGAAGGAACATTAACAATAGTCATCTGAATCCGTTATGGTATCCCATGGTAAGGAATTAATTTCCTAAAATATCTACAAAATTGATTTTTTGAAACACATCCCAGAAAAAAATTAAAAGTAACGTTACAAATACAACTCTCATACAATCACCAACTAGAACTAGACTCTGAAATCAAGATATTAGACATGGCTGTTATTTTTTTCTGAAATAGAAGTAAAAAATTAGTTCTTAGAAGTTCACAATACTTTTAGTGAAATGTTAGTGTATGAAGTTTGTTCAATATACATCGACAACATAATGTGTTAAGTTATCATTTCAAAAATAATTACTTCGAGCATTTTCGATTTTACAGTCCCACAATAAATGGAATGAACAGAAACCCGTATCAAGCACAGTAAACACCGGATGTTATAAACGTTAATTCAATTTAAAATGTTATTTTTGATCGAATTTAGTTGCAAGACACGGTATTTCTTATGAATAGGTGAAGAACAGGCTTTCAACATGTCATACTTCATTGTTCCAAAATAAACTTTAGTGATGTTTGATAGATCTAAACGTCAGTAAACATACCTTTACATTGCCGGTCTTCTCCGTAATACCCGTAACCGCACTGACACGAGTAGGAACCGATGTCGTTCATGCACCTCGCTTCCGACGGACATTTGTGGTCACCCGTCGCGCACTCATCTATGTCTGAAAAGATAAACCGGTTGATACGATACTGATCTTGCGTGGTAATTAATTATTATGTTATGTAAAAGAGTAGGGTAAAACTAATTTTATGGTCAAAGTTATTAAAAAATTCAATGATTGAAACTGATGAAGTGAACAATAAATAAAAATTCATAATTTTTTGGAATGGATGGACATTTTATGAATGTTAATGTTTTTATGCTTTCGACAGTAGATTTTTTTTCTGGGATCTTATCCCAATGAAAATATCCCTCCAAAAATGTATACAAAATGAATGAAATCTCCTGTGTTATTTCTGTTTCCTTATGTACGAAAACTGGTCAAGAATTTGTTATGTGACAACATTATGAATTATGTCATCTGATGCGTTGGGATAATATCTTTAGTTGGACATTAGACTACATTGTAAAGATTGAGAGTATGGCCCCTTGTGCGATTAAAATCTACGGAGAATAATAACTGAGTCCATTAGATGAGATATAATTGCTGATGATGGTAGTAGTACTTTAGCATGTGAATAAAAATTCCATAAAGGGGAAAATATTCCAAATGGGGTTACTTAATTTTTCTGGGGATATAGTCATTTAAAGGTGAATGAAAAGTAAATAAAAAGTAACGAATGCTAAAATTAGTGGCACGTTCAGCGCGTCTGTCATTCGTTTTTGACATCATAAGTTGCTGAAAGGTGTAGGCATAATGACGTGCTCTCCAGTCACTATTTCGGTTCTTGTACAAATATTGATCATAGTTATATGGCATAGTAGCTGTTGTATTCAGCAAATGAGAATCAGGCCTAATCTGTCTTCAAGATTAAGGTCGCGAAAGGTCAGGAATCTGGGCAACATGCTGTGATATGAGTTCACCTCATTCACATCATCTTCATACGGGGCAGATTAGCTTTGCTGGTCAAGCATTCAATGTGCCCTTTGTTGGCGAATTTAGGCTGCACTGAGACTAGTTTGCATGGAGGCTCTGACATTAACTGATCACATATCTTAAGTCCACCGGGGATAAAATGAGGCCCTACTGATTTGGTTTGATGTGTCCGCCGAGATATATTTTATCTTTAAAAGGCCAGTAAAAGTCTCTTAAAACTGTATGAATTTTGCAGTCTGGTTTTTAAATCTAATTTTGTCCTTTGCTGTTCGGCATTAATTCTGAAGTAAATAGCACCTATGTCTGTTTGGCACAAATGGCAACTGTCTCCTGTGAATTTCCGTATCCATAGTGACTGGTGATGGATGTTTGTGGTATGCTTTATAAATATTGCCATACGAATACAGATGTTATAATAGCTATGACGGTTACCGTACGGACCTTTCATTAGAATACAGTCATATATGAAATCCATCATTTAATGGAGGCTACTTCTATTCTGTTTTGCCCACAAAGAAACAATTACACAATTAGAATTGAATTGGTTTATTTAAATCAAACAAACAAACAATTGGAAATACAGATGCCAAAACAGAGTAAGCACTCAAATTATAACAGAGCAGTAAATAGTATAATCTTTATCCCTTACTGCTCAAAGGTCAGTTACCACTGACCCCCATACCAGGTTAACCAATACCATTTGACAAGTACTCTTGTCACCCTAAGTGAGTAATTACTCACAAAATCTCCAATTTTCTGTGCAACCTATGCCACCAATGTGGTCGTGTTAAATGACCACATACCCCAAGCAGAAAATACATAAATACATTAAAATATAAGCTGAAAAGAAGAGTACATATGTAGTAAAGTATGATAATCTGCAATATAGAAACAACAATTCAATGTATACATATACTATGCAAAGAGAATGAGGAATCAAGTTCAATACGAGTAGTAAATGAATTAATTATTGGTTTTTTGAGAATAATCTCTTATGAAAAGAATCGAAAGATTCTCTGTTATCGCGTCGCCACTGTTCATGATGCGTGAAGAACTGCTGCATGTCGTTGAAGATAGACGCCACTTTATCATGATTATGATGCTCTGATGTATTCAAATTTGGAACATCAGGAACATGGTTGATGAATCGGTTGTCGGCTGCTGTCCTCCTTGGTTTTTTGTGGTAATCCTGATCAGGTTGAAGTGAATCGTTCTTAGATTCAGTAAATTCATTAGGAATCTGCCTTTTTGAGCTCACTTGGCCACATGGTTTCGATTTTAGTTGTTTAAAATGTGTCCTGATCAAATAGTCTCGTCTCTTGAGGATGTTAAATCTGAATGAAGCATCCATAGCTTTCCAATAGGTCAATAGGCCATCTCTTGTGAACCTATTATTCATGACTAGGTCATGATCCATGGTTGACCAAAATTCCTTGATTTTGATCAATCTCATGTTGTCATATTCTTTGAGGACTGAGTCCAAACAAGCTGTGAAAATATTTCTGACTTGCTCATTGTCAAAAGAGAAATTTTTATGGTTAGCAGGCTCGATCCAATAAAGTTGGGTTTCCTCAGGAAGTCGGGCATGAATGGGAATTTGCTTCTGCTTAGACAAAAGCATTTCATTGAGAACACCAGCTAGATATTTGAGCCAATGCCCATACATTGATGCCACTCTGAATTTTGTGTATTGTAGGTAGTCAATTAAATCAGCATCCAAGAAGATGACAACATACGAAGGAAGATAGGTCTTACTGTTCAGTGCTGCAGCAAATGAATTTTGTATTCTGCTCAATACATTTGAATTCTTATCTGTAAATTTACTGCTGCAGAAGGTGGTCACATTGTAGTGTTCCTTCAGGAAGAACTCTGTACTGGCCTTTTTAAAATTCTTTCTGAAGTGCTCAGCCACAAAATTGTCTCCAAGTATCCATACCTTTTCAAGGGCTTTGAATTCTTCTGCAAAAATACCGAAAATTTATGTATTAACGTGACTTTTGAAATAGATTATTTGTTGGCGACAGCTGACAGATGCCTCATTTCGTATTGCATGTGCATTTGTTTTCCTTGACTTCCACCCCGTCAAAAGCCGACATCTCATTATCTGAAGCCACGCCCAATGTGTTTCCAGAAATAATCCATGCTAAATTACATGACTACATGTCATGACCCCGTGTTGATTATAATGTTGGATGTCCGACCATTTGAGAAACACACGATAATATGAAGAAGTATAGATTCAATCAAGTGACTTGTTTAGCAATTAAATATAATATCAACGAAGTGGTAATATCAACACAGCATCACGGGGAAAGCATGCTAGAGATATCTTGTAGCAAATTGTTTAGCTGCTCCGCTGATCATGTTGCTTGGACAATTACAGTTTGAAAATAGGCATTTATCTGATGTATTTGTAAACTGCATTAGACCTCCGTCTACCCATTCTTTTGACCTCCTCAATACTGTACCCATATCTTATCAAATCTGATGTTCTTCCCACTCTAAAGCTGTGTATTCCATAATTAGTAGGATCAAGTCCTAAATTAGACAGTGCAAGCTTCAGGATTTCTCTTGCTTGTTCAGGTGTTACAGGTGATTTGTCCCTGAATACAAAGAATTGTTCATTATCCTCTTCATACTATCCTCTCCATTGTACATACTGTTGTGTAAGATCAAAAGGGCAGAAATGTCTTTCAGCATACTGTCCAGTTCTTTCAATTCTATTGGAGGTGATTTTGATTTTCTGTGACCTCATACCAGCAGTGTGAGTCTTGGATGTTTTCAGGTAGATCAGTATCTTCTCCTTTCTTGATGAAACATGTATATTAGGAGCTTTCACCACATCATCACTTTTGGTTATCTCACCCACTCTCATGAGGCCATAGTATGCTATAGCAAAGAGTGTTTTGTATAACAGTTGTAGGTATTCCTGTCCATTGAGTTTAAATATTCTTTGCAGTTCAAACAGTAGCATCTCCAATAAACTACAATGCATAGGTAACCTGGTCCTCACCCTGTCATTCACTAGTCTACAAGCTCTAGTGAGGGATCCAGTGATCATTCTATTATCATCCCACTGGTAACCATCATCAATTAATGTCATTTTAATTGCAGATATGTATGATTTTATGGTGGAAGATTGCACCCCTTGGTCAATCTTGTAGCCCACAAATAGTGTCAGTCTATCCTCCCAGAATTGTGGTTTTATATCTAAGTTGATGACAAATCTATTAAATTGTCTCCAAATGTTCAAATAACATTTTGCTGTTGAGGACCTATGTGATTGGCCTAATAGTTTGTCAGTTATTAATTGGAGGCTCTTAGTTGATATTTTTGATGAATTGGATGAACTCAAATTATCTCCTTTAGAAAGTTTTCTTCTGTTACCTGCAATACAAACATGCACAACATTAATATTGTTACTTAATTGCCCAACCAAATCTTATGTATAGGCCAAATATTAGGAGGCAGTGTTTCAGGCCAGGCATTCATTTTACCCTTAGCCAACTTTCTGAATCTGACAAATTCTAATCTTGACAATGCATCAGCCATGCCATTATCCTTAGTTGCAAGCCACTCAACAGTTAGGTGAACATTCTGTTTTAGACATTCTAAAACAATTATCCTTATTAAAACCATGTAATTCTTACATCCGGAAGAGCTTTTGTTGACCATTTTGCATACACTATCATTGTCACAGTGAAGTTTCACATGTGAATTCTTGAAATTTCTGATCCAAAGTAGAACACCCATTGTGACACCATATAATTCCAAATATTCAATACTTGGTTTGTATTTCAGCATCCAGTCCTTGTCCCATTGACAGACTGTCCAAGCTTTCCCACAGTAGGCACCAGCACCTTTTGAGATTGCTCCTGATGCATCAGAATATAGCTGAATTTCTTGGGCAGTTCTTGTTGTCAAATCCATGAAAGGTCTAGAAAATATTTCTGGTGTACTCAAAAAGGTTTTCCATATACTCAGATCCAGTCTGACTTCTTCTGTTATCCTAATGTGATGATGTGGAAGCAGAATTTTTCTGTTGTCACCTTCTAGTGCTGTGAGATTGTAAAGTCTTCTGACAAAAGCTCTACCTGGGACTATTGCTCTGCATAAAAAATTCAGAAAACCAGCAAGTTTTTGTACTTGGTGAATAGTCATCTTAACATTCCTCTTGTTTGTGAAGAACTCAAGCATATCAAGTGCTTTCACCAATTTGTCCATTGGTATGCAAATCAGTTGATTGATAGTATCAATAAGCAATCCTAGAAATGTGATAAGTATTGAACCCCACTCTGTTTTCTCAAGTGAAACAGGGAATTTGATTCTTTCACAAATCAACAAGAAGATAGATATCTGTCTATCACACAAGGTTTTGCTCTTGCCAGCAAAGAAATAGTCATCCAGATAATTGACTAGAGGTTTCCTGGTTTTAAACCTGACCAAATGGGCTACTGAATTAGAGAATTCTTGGAATATTGCACAACTAATAGATGCACCAAAAGGAAGGCACTTGTCCACAAAATAATAGACTTTTCCACTAATAGGATGAGGACATTTCAATATCAAAAATTTCTATGATCCTTTGTTCATTGGAATATTTCTGAATGCCATAGACATATCTGATTTTGAATAGGAACAACCCACACCATCTTGCATACAAATCTTGACTGCATCCATGAAATCTGGGTATTGCACAGAACAGAACTCTTTTGGGATTCCAGAGTTGACAGAATCACCTTTCTTTGGATGAGATAAATGGAATATTAACCTAGTCTTTTTCCCTTTATCTTTGGGGACCAGTCCTATGGGTGATTGAATGAAATTTCTGAAAGGTGGTTCCTCATAAGGACCTGCATATCTGAGGGCCTTCACCTCAGCCATCACTTTGTTCCATAATTCAAGGCTGCTGCCTACTGTCAAAGGAATGTTTCTTGCTGTTTTCTGAACTTCCTTGGGGCCTTGATATTCCAGAGAAAACCCATGCTTGAATCCATTCACCAAATATTTAACTTTATTTGAGTCATATCCAGATTCCTTTAGTAGATTCTCATATGTGTCCACATTCACTGGTGTGACAATGTCACTTAAATTATGATTATTGTACTCTAAAACATCTTGAGGATCAACTGTAAAATTAAAACAACATAATTGGTAACTTGAATGAATGATGAATTATTTTGGTGAGTTCCTAGGCTTCTTCTTGAAATTTCCAAGAGCTACCTCCTTATCTTTCTTCTCCAGCTTTTCACAATTTACAAGTCCATGATATGGTGAGTCACAGTAGCTGCATCTTTCTATGAATTTACATTTTTTCCCAAACTTGCATTTATTGCCCCTGTTGAAACTCCAGCAATAGTCAAATTTCCTCTTGCTACTCCTATTAGCAAAATTGTTGTTTGAGCCAAAATTATTGCCAAAAGATTTCCTGGATTGTTGGCTGCTCATAATTGGGTTAGTCATTGATAGATTCCACATCTGATTGTAAGTCACTGCCCAACTTCTGGCTGGGTTAAATTCCATCAATTGGCGAAATATTATATCATAGTGATAAACATTATCCCAGTTATAAGCCAGCAATGCAGTATTAATAACACTGATATACTGCCAAATCTCCCTAGATCTATTTGGGTTCTTGCTACAGTATACAGTTGTGTACATCCTAAACGCTTGCTCCCAATGTCTAAAACAATTTATTCTGCTGACCTTGTTGGCAGGGACCAGGTAGGTTCCCCCATCTCTTTGCACCCACTCTAGCTTAGTTTTGTTGCTATATTGCTGAGTCATATCCAAAGTCCTCTCCTTCGGCAGTAACTTATCTAAGTCAACAAAGGCCCCATTCTCTATCTTTTGTTTCAATGTCGGGTCGATATGACATGTAAGGTGGAAGAAATCATCATCTGATAACCCATTAACACCTATTTGCTGATGTTCATACATATTACCTTGATTCTGGTTCACAACTTGAGGGAAACAATTTCCCACTTGGTCTGTATTTAAAACAAACTGATTATTACCTGTGGGAGTATTTTCTACACCTGCTCTGAACTTCTCTGCTTCGATCACTGCTTGCTCTGAACGTCTTCTTGCCTCTTCATAACCAGGTGCTGTTATCGCCGACCTTACATTCTGTTGCACTGTCTCATCACTCTCCATGTGTAATTGATCTACAAAATTAGAAATTCTTTTTATTTCATCATTGGTACTTCTAATATCTCTCCGCGAACCGTCTTCGTTATGCACCATCCTATTCTCAAGATTACCTCCAGTGTCCATATTAAACACTGGGGTGTCAACTTGTTTGTGCGCTCTACCTGAACCAGAATCAAATATGTGTGTCTGTGTATTAGCAGCAGCTACAGCCTTTTTAAGTGCTGGAGTATAAATGGTCGTGTCTGAAGGTGATTTAATCAAGGTACCTGGATTTTGGTTAATCTTCTTGTCACAGGGCGGAGAAAGCGCTGTTAACAATCTTGAATCACTTGTCTCTCCTTTTTCAGTTGCTTGCTTAATTCTGTCATCTAACATTTTGTTAAACAATTTTTGCAAGTGTGGGTTGCTCATAATTAACTGCTCCTCGTTTAAGGAAGACGAAGTAGCACCCAAGATTATTGCAGAGTCTGTCAACTCTTGTTCATGTGCATCATGTTCATCCACTTTCTCTCCTGATTCCATCTCTCCATCCATACTAATTCCTTCTAGATCTTCATCTGGTATTACATCATCCTCGTAGTCCAATTCCTCATCAGAAATCACTGCTGTCACCTGAATACCATCATTCAATTTATCAATAGGCTTATTTTCATAAATTGCTTTACTATCTTTCTTTACCGGAACAACAGATCTGTGTAGATCTACCAGCTTAGCCTTTTCTTTAGATCTAGTGCCATTTTTATCATTCCGATCACTTTTGGTTGGTAAACCATTACTTATTTCTGGTGACAGAACAACTTGAGCATTGTTATTCACACCTTCTATTTCTTTCTCCCCCTTTTTGTTAAAGGTCTTAAAATTGATACGCCTCTTGGCTCGAGTTGTTCTGTTATTTGAACTTGGTAACATGGCAACTGTCTCTTTGACAGCAACTGGATCATTCGCTCGATTTATTTTAACTCTTTTATTGTCACCTACCTTAGGTGAACGAGGATTTGATGCTCTCTTGTTTCCTTTACTCATTATGAATTCTTTTATCAATAATAAGGCACTATGTCCTTATTCATTTCACTTAAAAAGCAATTCTCTCATTGAAATTGCGATTCATGTCTGTTTGTTATGATTTGAATAACCAAAGTGACGGTTGAGCCTTCCTGACGTCATTACGTCAGTGCCATGATGTAATGGCACGTGAGATTTCCCTCTCTATTTGTTGCATTGTTTCCGTGTGCAAAACCCATTTTAATGGTTAAAATGATGCTTTCCTTGTTCAATCCCTATCCGTTTACCAGATGCAGAGTCTGAAAATTGCTACATCCTTAAATGAAAACATACTAATAGTTTCAAAGAAAACTAACAGAAAGCTTGCACACTATTTCAAAATCCTTTAAAGCACGCCTTCCAAAACACTGTTTTGAATTTTGTACTTGTCTGATATAGTCATGCAGATGATTTTTGTTTGCAACAGATGTCAATTAATAATCCAATATGAAATAGCAGTCTTCATCACATCATTTGCCTCAGTTACCCAACTGAGTTCATCTGTGAAATCTTGTACGTCAATATGTTAAACCCCATTTAACTTCGAATACACATCAGAAAATAAACTGCTGAAGCAAGACAAATGTGACTCAGAAGTTCTCGCTGTGCAAATGAATTCTTTAAATCCACGACACTTTTCTACGGGTTACCCCAGATAAAGACAGTCTTTTATTTCAGGATTTCAATTTTCGATAACATAGGATTTTGCTGTAGCTTTCAAATTACTCTAATTCTACTGATTTAATTTTAATTTTTCAGATTTTCATATTGAATCAAAAATATTTTTTATTTACTTTATCGCTTGTAAATGTACCACTTTTTTGTCAACGAAAGCGCACAAATCAATCACTTTATGCCGAAAACTAACAATTTGTCACTGTGTAGGATCAAATGTTATGTCCCCTCCTTTTCCTTGTAAACACCAAGTTACTGGGATTTAAAGTTGGACATAGTAGAAGAACAGGAAATCCAAAGTCTGTTATTTGATTCCCATTATTGTCTGCTACAACAAAATTATAGACTTACACCTGCTTAACACTTGCGCCTCTTGTAATTATATCAATAAACTATTCCCCCCAGAAACCCCGTATTCAGAGTCAGAAAAATACAACGGATATCATTAGTAACGTTCGGGATAGTACTTCAGTTGGAAAAGTTTGTGAAAATAAGTCATTCATTTCATTCCACTTCAATCTAATATTGCCAGGTTATATCAGTAAACTGTCTTCTAAATTATCTTCTTTTTCTTATTTGGAATAAATTATAGATCTATTAAAATTATCAAATTTTACTTTGAATGCAGTCATTTTGATCCACATTCAACTAGTAATTCAATAATACAATCCCCATATGAGAAAGAACTGCTGAAAGCCTGACCACGTTTAAACCAAATATTCAGGGTTTGTCAATCCCTGTCAACCGCCCCAACCAAAAAGCAAGGAAAATGTGCAGTGATATGCAAATATGGCCAGAAATGACATTACACATGTGCTGCATTCTGTTAGTCGAAGCTGATTAACCTAAATTTACAATTTCTAAAGAAACTAGGAGCCTGGAGTTTCTCATGTTCAAAGGAAGGTTGTGTATTATTAGTATTTAGCCATTTTCTTTTCCTATTATTTCATGGTGTCGTCCACAGAAATGTTTTGCAATCGGAATTCCGCTTGAAGGGTTGTGCTGTAGCTTATATATCATTGTATTTGATATCAGTGAGTGAGTCTTTTGAAAAGTCTGACGAATTTACCCCTTACAATTTATTTCTTTGCACAGGCCACAGTATTGCAGATATTTAACTTGAGTAAAATCGTTTCAATAGAGAGGCTTGCCTTGAAGTTTTTGAACTTACCGTGCTTCTGAGAATTTGTTTTCATCTAGGAAATGCACCATATGTTTAGTGCAAGTGAGAATTTTGATTCTATAAGGCATTGAGTATACATACCTCAGTTACGAAATTTAAATAAATCCGAGAATTAGACACTCCGAGAGGAAGTGATTTTTCACTCAGAAGCCAATGACATCTGAACTATGAAGGCTCATTCACACTGTGCGTTTTTTTCTGATTGTGATTGTGATTCTGCTTATGGAAGTGTTTATATTGTGTGACTGCGACAACATCACCAACTCCTACGTGGCCCATTATGAGCAAAAACAAATCGCAGTCGCAATCAGAAAAAGATGCCCTGAGAAGTTTAAGTTCCGGAGCTCTTTAGGTAATGTGTTATACTGTAGATCCATTTTAACCTAGTTGTCTGTCTGGATTACAAGTGTATCCTGTATATAACACTGATAGAATCTGTTCATTGATACTTCAAGGTACACAAAAGTAGCCAGGTAGCTTCTAATAAGTAATCATAAAAGGTAAAAATAACTGTGGATGAGACATTGTGCCACAGGTGGTGCAGGCAGCTAAAAATACTGCCAGCATGACGAGAAGCAATTGGACAGGAAAAGAAAACTGTCAGCACCTGGAAGAATGTTTCGTAAACAAGGGCGAATTTCCAGCCATTCAACAATTGCCTCATTTACAGTACAAAATAAAGATATCAGCCCCACCACAATTTGTCTGCTCGATTCAAGTGAAAAACGCAAAACTGAGCTTTATTTTGTTTGTACAAAATTACGACTTTCACAATCATGTGCTAGTCTTAGGCACTGTCAATCTAAATTTGGCCCCTAATGAAAAAGGCCAATGAAACATCAAGTTCGGCGTGTGAGGCAAGAACTTATTGCATTACGAGGGAAATCCTTTAATACTACATAAGTCGAAGTTCATTAACCAACATTTTGAAGTTGAAGAGAGCTCTGTTAGGAAGCTGCACTCCTGGTTTATCTCACTTTACAACAGACACTATATACAATCAGAACCTCTGCATTATTAGTTTTCACTCAATTTTGTAGCTCTTCATACAACTTACGTGTCGTCCCAAACCAAACCAGACTGCTCAATATACAAACTCACAAATATGATTATCCCGTATCTTTCCAATGCGGTAAAAACTCTTAAAGACTGAGCACAATTCACACTGATAGGGAGTCTTAGTAAAGTTTGCATGGATCCAAGAATGTGTGAAATCCATGCAAACAGTGAGAAATTTGATAAGATTGGTGCTGAAGACAGATGTAGATGACCTTCTTTGAATACCAGAGTGATTGCAACACCACAGTGAACGTATATTAGAAGGCTGTGGGGGAAACTTCTCCGGGGAAAAAATAATAGAAAAAAGACTTTCATTCCAGACAAAAGCTTTATGGTCTTCCAAAGTTTTCGAGAATCTCTTCTGTTAATAAATATCACTTTTACATATAATCTGAGAAGCCAGTTTATTACGTTTTATTTAAGTCCGTGTGTGGCGTTTTTGTCCCAGGTTCTCACAAAAGGATGAGCTTTTACCTAAGATATGTTTGTTAATGGTATAATTTGTACATGGTCTAATCCAGGACGTGATTTTAAGCTGCAAATGTTTGATAGAAAATTATGTGTATTTCATGAAAGGTAACAGATTAATAAATAATATCTGTTTACAGACTAAAAATACCGTTCCCAGATTGCAAAGAATATTTTCATGAAAAGTACAATGTGTTTGACTTTCTCAATTACATTAGATTCAATTTGAGTATTGATTCCAACCACCCACAAGACATTTTATTGCTTTCAGCGAAAAACGCCACTCTGAATTCTGGTGATTGAATCAGCATAGAAATTGAAGGTAGTGACCCTTTTCTCACAAACGCATGATTTAAAGGTTTTCTCAAGATCACTAGCAATTTACTTTCCAATAGTTTGTTAGTCTGTATTATTTTTTCTGCTTGCAAAAATCTTCCACAGTGTCATACTGAGTCAGTAGGGCAGAATTTATGCCTACTGTTTGCGGAATAACAGTAAAACAAAAATTAACAACATGAACGAAATCACAAATAAGCTTCCCACCGTCATCTCCCTTCTGACACTTTTTGTTGTAGGATGAATAATAGGTATTAATTTAATAACAGTATCTGTTGCAATAAGAAGCGGAAATGCAGAAATCATGTACAGCAGAGCATGTCCCGACTGAATCTACCGCACACAGAAAACACACACTGCCATGTTAACCCTTACGCTGCCGGGCGTAACTATTGTGCTTTACCCGGTTTACGAGAAATGTACACGAAAATGAGCTTCACT
>JBCAUG010729744.1:0-12072 GCA_038406175.1 Haplosyllis leylae | reverse complement strand
GGTCCATTGGTTAATGCTGTAGGCTATGAGGGGGTTGAGTAGGAATACAATTCCACATGTCAGATGGTGATTGGCTGTACTCATCACGCGATTTGCTGATTGGTTACCGGGAATGTGCATGTGTCGTCTTTACACTGATTGGACGTAGTTTGAGGGGACAAACAGGGTGCGCGTGATCTTCACATGATCCATGCATGATCCATGCAGGGGTTTTGGCGGGAAAGGCTGAGGAGATGTTTGAGACACGGAATGACGCTCTTTTGGCCAACGGAATCCAAATACAGTTGCGGTTTCGCTCCTCTCCTAAAGTTTTGCGCAAGAGATAATTCTCAACCTGTTACAAATAGAAAGTTCGGTCTAAGATACATATTGCTACTGTCGACAATTTGTCATGTAAATTCAAGAAATATGAATGAGTAACTGTTTTTATTTTGACAGACACTTCCGTATCTTTATTTTCCATCTTCTTATTTATTGAAGAAAGCATCGGCTTGGCTGTCTACAAAAATACATGTTTGTGTTTGTTTCCTGTTCTTTGCAAAGACAGAAAAACTGTTTACTCTTAGGAGTAGTCGGAAACCACAAGATCATGTCTCATTGTAATCATGGTACATGGATGTGTTTTTTAAAAAGTCCAAATGATTGTTAATGAGGAATTAGCTTTTAAACCAGTGATTCTCTCAGACCAACAAGGGAAGTTCTTTTGTACGAACTCAAATTGCTACAGAGGGTGATTGAGTCAGGGAGTATTCCAGTACCCCTTTGACGAATACACGTTTCTTAAACTTGAAATTTACTTCTTTGAAATATTCGATAAGTGTATTTTATGTATTTCTGTGTGGAAAACAACAACCCATCAGTGGGCACCACTGATACGTGTAATACTGTTTTGGACTACGGGTGAAATCTAGCCATGGTTTTAAGATGGTGGAGGAATATTCTTCACTTGCTTTTCGAGCAAATCATAAGTTTTGGTCATGTAATTTCGCTTAGCTTTGATACCAATATCTGATCATCACCGCTGTTGGATCTTATTACGAACAGGGAAGCTTGGAACTATTCTACGGAGCAGGTGTTGAGAGCAAATATCAGTGGAGTTTGTGCAGAATTAATTTAACCGAAAAGCAACAGATAGAATCTGGAATCATCTGGAGGAAGCTATTCAGGAGTCGAGTCCGGACTGGTGGAGAATGGATTGGAGGGGGTCCGGGGCAAGGATGCAGGGGTACCCAGTATTTGTTCACATTTTGAACATCTGCTGATGAAAATAGAGTATCAATTTGCTGGGATTTTTATCTGAATCGAAATGCAGACATTTCTAGGGGATTCTTTAAGCTGCTACAGAATTAACCTGGTTCACATTGATACAATTTCTGCCGCTTTTTGGATGGAAGTTGTTCCTTGTATTGGTGAAAGTATTTCTCTTCTGTGTCAAGAATAATACCATCTTGGTTTCAGCAATGACCAATGACTTTTTTGTCTTTGGTTTCAATCCATGATGAAAAATGATACGTACGCACACCTTGAATAACATAACAGTCAGATGTAGGAACTCTGAGGGAGCTAAAAATGAAAGCCGAATGTTGAATAATATTATTTCTTCGCAGAATGTATCGGGTGTCGTCACTGTCCTTGCCTAGAAATGGACGTCACTACCACCTGGTGATCTGCTTCTTTTAACTCCAGTTTCCTTTGCCAATCATCTGAAACTTGGTTGATTGGTTGGTTGCCAATAAGGACATGGAACCTGAAATTTGATAGTAGAAAGGCATCTTTAAAACATTCGGCTAATTTTGTCAAAAGTATTGTGGTCAAAGGTGATAAAGCATAATCGGAAAGAGTTTTTTTTACTTATTTTTTCCGAATTTCATTTTCAAACAAATTAAAATTTCTGCAACAGAAAAATTGCTCATAAATCAGGAGAACAACAGCCGATTCTGAAATACCGAGGAATCAGAATCTCCGAAACGTCAGACCTTCATTGAAAGTTGAAAAACGAAAAAGAAATTAAATGAAGCCCACCCAATTGGCCTTGCAAAGATGGAGTTTGTAACGGCAAGTTGAAGACGAAAAATTCATTAAAAGTGACCTGGCAAGAGAATAAGAAATGCAATGCTAATGAATAGGAAAATATTTCTAGCCCTCAATTGTAGTGACCACCCAATGGAACGACCGCACAATTTCATATAGGTGATAAACTACTGGGATCAGATCGAAGAATTCTATTGGGAAATGAACTCGCACAAAATATTCTCGAAATTCACATAAACCTGGCTCACGAATTGTGATACAACCCCTTCAGAGCACCCCTAGAGAAATTTATGGTTGGTAAACATTGGCTCTTCTCATTGAAGCTTCTTGGCAGGAGGATCTCTGGTGTTTTTTCGTATCTGTCTAATCTTGGCCTTTCTCCCATCAGAGGCCTCTCAGGTGCACCAAAACTGCGAGATTGATCTCCATGCTCCAATAATAACTCACCTGGAATAGGCCTTCAAACAATGGGTCATGTTCCATGTGGAACTACAAAACCAAAATTATAATTAAACTTCAGTATATTTTTGAAAGAGAACAAAGCAGAAATTTGTCAGATTATTTTGAAAAGCTTGCAATCGTAGTTCCGGTGGCATTTTTAATTCACGAAAGATAAAAACGCCCTGAATTTGTTTCACTTTCGTCACATTTTTCGATAGATCTTTTGTGTCAGAGATGCGATATTGGAAATACTGAAATATGCTTCAGGGCAGAGACAGTTGGCAAAGATTGCTGATGAGAAATCTTCAAATAATTATGCACACCAGATTTCATTAACATATCGTGACAATTATGTAGCAATTATGTGTTGTTTTTGTTCGAGTCAACACAACTAAGAATTTTTTTTTAAGCATATGCTACCGTACCAGATAAACCCAGGACATGTTGTGATCCATTTCATGTGTTAGGAAACTGATGTACCTAGAATAGGAAATAGGTATGCTGAGATACATAGACATTTTAGTGTTAGCAGATTTCTTCAAAAACGGTCAATGTGTAAGCGAGTCACAGGGAAAGACAATGTGTCAGTGCGTAAGGTAGGCCACCTGGTGTGAATAGCATAGCTTGGAACTACCACAATGACTATCCAACTCACAGACGTAATTTAAAAGAAAATGTTGTTTTCCAAAAGGTAAGCAAATGAAAGGGCTTGGAAACTCATACTTTAGCGACAAGTAGGTGTTCTAATTTCTTTGACCCAGATTGTACATGACCTAGCATCGTAACCTTGACCCATAAACCTGGGCCACTATTCTGAAGTATCAGGATATTTCTTTGGTTTGAGGTCTCGATAGTTCTCGCCATGTAACTTGTTTCATATTTCGAGCGAGATTTCCCAGCATGTATAAAGCTTCAGCCAAGGGAGAATAGAAGATCAGTGTAGTAGTTGTCAGTGTCTGTCTATATGCTGTAACTAGCTAAGCGCTAAAAGCAAAGTAAGCCTATCGCTTCTACGCGGGGCATGTACACACACTACAGAACATGTACAGTGTGGTGTGCGATGTACTTCAGTGTGGAAATGGCCAGAAAACAACCCTAAAAATATTTCGCTTCCACGTCACCTGGAAGTTAACCCAAGTGTGATGCGATGAACTTCAACATTATGACTTTTCGTTTGCCCTGATTGCTCTCGTGCCGAATACCTTGGCTCTTTTTGCTGCTGCTCTTTTGTTGGAAATTCCTGTGGGATCATAGATACACTACTACTGTTGAGATAGCGTTTGGACTGTACCGCAGTGCCGACAACCAATGAGGCAACATCAACGTCAACATGGGGGAAATCATAAACGTTATCATCGTCTTCAGAAGAAGGATAATTCTTTCCACTTCACGAATGTCAGCAATGAAAAAATATTTCAATACATACTGACGGGCCTAACAACAAACAAACTGGCTGCAATGAAGGATAGCACAAGATGCACAAACAAACAATTGTTGTTTACTCTGGAAGTATTTTTTGTCTGAAACCAGCGAGGAAAAGAGCTCTGATCTGTCATGAGGCAAAGAAAGAAGAGTCAAAAAGACAGAGCAAAGGTCTATCGTTTCTCTCAGCTGGCATAGACTGGGTGCGTTTTGAAATTTGTGAAAAGGATTAACGAGATCAGCTGACATTTATTACCATTTTTAAATATAACCACAAAGGGATTATTCCGAGAATGTGATAGCTACTGTTTGTAGGATTAACTGGAATTGTTTAAGCTTTACTCGAAGTTGGTTAATTAAAAGTGAAAGGCAAATCACTCAACTGAGGAAAGACAATCTCTATCAGTACAGGCTGAGATACAAGTAAAAAACGAGAACTTGGAATCTTACAGACATTTACAAATGTAGGTGAAGAAAAGAGAACACCCAGTAAAAGAAATAGGAATCTGTGGAATACCATATCACTACCATTACGGTACAAGAAATACGAATAAAAAGCAGGGTATATTGCATTTTGAAAGTTCACATAATTCCATGTAACTTTGCGGAATACATTGAAACTTCAGGAATTACCAAGTATAAAAGAGTTCAATACCTACCACATTCGAAGACTTATTATATGGGGAAATGTAGTGTACTTCAATAGAATAGAAGAGATACTGGTAATTTTACCCAACTGGCGATATGATTTAAATTATCAAGACCTCAAAGGATTTATATGGACAGAGGTGGATTTAAAGGCATGGCTTGTTTAAGAGGTAAGCAAAGCAGATACTAGTTCTGTAGATGCATACACATGTACTTTTAGTATAATTCCGCAGTAAATTTTGAGGGTGTTATTACAATATTTTTCCATTATAAACAGCTAAGGGTTGCCCCATGACAATCATCCATTTGAACTCAACGTATTTTATTTTGCTATTGAAGTCAGCTCTACATGAAATTGGCCATGTGTTGCATTGTGTTTGTTTGACATGAGATTTTAAATGTCAAGCAATTGCTGTTCAAGTTATCGTGTTGAATTTGGGGGATTTGAGGACATTTTAAGGTTATTTTGAGAAAACTTACGTTATTGTTGTATTATTAGCTGCATTGTAGACTCAACAAAGGAAGTTTGAGGTTTGTATTTTCTTCGAAGGGCATGTGTAGTAAAGTAAAAACAGTTTTGAAAAGTACTCTGAAGAAACCTGATTACATCTGCCTAATTTACACTATATTGTGGGAAGATAGCTGCAAAACTGTTTGAGAATTTTATGAGATATTTTATATTGAATGAAGGGTGTAATTTTAAGGTTATAACTTGAAAATGAGAATGACCTTCACTTAAATTGCTCAATTTACCATTGATGTGTAGATGTGTTCTCTTCGTAATAAACTGCTTCAATATTGATAAAAAGTTTCACAATAAAGTCCTGTCTTTTTGCTAGAATATTAAAATAGTTTCCTCCAATAAATAGCTGAGAAAAGAAGGTGTAATACCATCGAAGAGATACTTCCGTCATTTTGAAAGATGAGCACAAGAAAAGTTACCGAAAACATGTAAGCAGCTGAAACAGTTACCAAAGGCCTGCGTTTTAAAACTAGGAAATTGGACATACATGTTCTAAAAGTTCTGATTTGAAACAATTATCAAGTGATTGTCATTCAGTGCAAGTAGTTTCATTTGGTCCGTTATCCATATCAGAAACGAAGAATCGCATCGTCTGTGTGTCTGTGTGACATGTCTTCATACACCTGGAATTATTTTGTCAATGATGAAAAGGTGTGTTACTGTGGAAGAAGAGAAGTTTCTCGTCTGTTGCTTCACCAGACAGATTTGTGATATCCAACTGTCAATTTGGAAAGTTTTCAAAACACCAGCTATTAAGATAGGTAAAGGTAGGAAAACACAAGGATAAAAAATATATCAAAAGGCGGTGAGTTCCATTGAGAATACAGATCATCTATCAGCCTAGACAGTTTTACCTTCACTCCAGATCTGTTCCCAAAACCTGATGTAACGTTTTAAAAAAACTGAATCGGATGTAAAAGGTTATCAGTGATGAAAGCTTGAAAGAAAATCGTTTCAGGTATGCTTTTATCATACTTTCCATCTTGAATTGTCTGCCTTTTCCTGTGTGCAATTTTTTTATCTCGATGATTACTAGCTCCTCTAAGAGTCAGTCTTTTGCTGATTTGCGTGGCGTTGTACGTTACCATAGCAGTGTTGGTGTATGGGTCTGTTTCCGAGGCAACTTACGGAACAACGCTGCGACTAATCGTCCACATGTTACGTGTAAAATTTCGGTGGGGGGGGGGGGGACAGTGTCGTCAAGTCACCAATCAGAGCTACAAGTCAACTAGCTGTAATTGCAGCATTTATTTCTGTTTTGCAATACAACTAATTTTTTTTTGAAGAAGGTCAAAAACGGGTTTCTTACCAAGTACTAAGACTGTATCAACCCATGCAAACATGACTTGTTTTCCACTCCTTTTGTGGATGTGAGTTGCAAAGGGATGAGATGATGTTATATTCTTGCACTTTACAAGACAGGGAGTAAGAACTTCTTCCCGATTCTGAGATCCTTCCATTCAATATTGAAACCAACATATTGGAGCGAACTTGGGTCTTTTACATCACAAAAGACGTTTTTTCATCCTTCGTTGTGGATTTGTGAACTCTGTTTCATCTTCGTGGTAAAGAGCGACGATAGTTGCATCAAAATGCTCTTGTTTTTATTAGTTTTGTTACCTGGTTCGGCTCGCCTGTGATCTCGCTCGTATCACACAGGGTTTGAAGTTTATTTGTAAACAGCTTCTGGCAGGGATTCACACCTTTCCACAGGAAATGCAGAAAAACATGAGAACCAAAGTGAGGCCTTGTTGAAAGGTCAATTTTAGTCCGCTTCAAAGATGGATTTTGATGGAATCTTAGTGGAAAGGAAGCAAACTGAGAGATACTGCAGATAATAACTTTTGACAAGGTGGATCTTCTCAAAATATTGTTCTTGTGAGATGAAGAGGTAGATAGGTGAGGCTCGCCTATCAAAATAGGGACAAAGAACAAAGAGCACCGAGATATTGGAAAAGATTCCCAGGTATTTTCAAAGCTTTTTGGTTTTCAGTCCTACCCAATCATTTTTGGAGATTCACACAACCCTGTTATCGGATCCAAATTTGATTCGTATAAAATCTCGAAGAATTCAACAAAAATCTTCTGTATGTCTTTTCATCACAATCAAACTCCCAGCGAAGTGATGGACGCACCTAGTGGAAATTTTCAATTGAATCGAACCAGAAACTGACAAAACAGGAGAAAGCTTTATAACGAAATGTTTAGAAACATTGACAAACAAGACAAAATAATTGCCCCTATCGCGCTTGTGTCCATTTCCTTTTGGCCACAATTGTTCATAAAACAGACGTACAATAAAAAACAAAACTTTGGGCAGGGGGACAGACCACCAACAAGTTGTGGTGCACACTTTCTCTCCAGGGTGTCATGTGTATGTTTACTTGTGGTTGTTCTAACATATCAACAACAGATTGGCATGCGACACCAATTATCACAAAACTGATCTTTCACTGTTCTGTTTAGTCTTTCTTCTTGAGGCACGGTGTTAATTCATAGTTGATTCTGTTCAGTCTTTCTCCATGTGACATGGTGGCGATTCTATCCAGTACATTCCATGTGGCACGTCGTTGAATCTTAGCTTATTCTGACATGTATGGTTTACTTTGCATTACAGACATAGTTGTTGAAGTAAAATTAGATTAATTGGAAATGTTTGAAGTTGAATTCCAGTTAGATTGTTAAATGGTTGTATGGGCGAGTTTCTTTCTGTTCGTTCTCGGATCTTTTGGAGTTTTCTTCAACATGTAGGTACTCTTTCAGTTTCACTTTTTGTATTGTAATCTACTGTGTATAATGCGTCAGATTACAGATAATTTTCTTCCAAAATAACATCAGAATCTGAACTCGTAGGTGATTTACTGATGCCTGGAGGGAAAGATCTCCTTCATTTTTACACCTTGAGGGTTCTCCCCCACTAATGATTCTTGCCTTTGTACAGAGATCACCTTGTGGTAGTATCAGAACAGTACAAAACAGGGTTGTGACCCCAGCAGCGGTCACAGTGATTCTGACCCGAAAGCAGCAAAAGCAACATGAAGGTCAGTGGCAAATATATACGAAGATCCTGGCCCAAGACGGATGCATCCTTAGAGGTCATAAATGATAATAATAGCAAAATGGATCAAGATATTGGCAACATTATCTGCGTTTCAGTTTATATTTTTACGTGTGATCATGTAAACTAATCGTGTTCCTTCAGCAACATGATCTCCAAATATTTATTCGTGGGTTTTGTGTCGTCTCCATTGGCCCCATTGAAACACAGTTTGCGTTCGTGTGTGTCAGAATGCGAAAAGTATGAGAAAGTACAACGGATTGTGTGGTGATGTGGTGACTGTCTCATGTAAAACATACAACAGGCGATTTGGTGGCGACAAAGACGCAAGCATTGACGAATCTTCACCATATGAAAAGCCTTTTCTGGTCGTTGTCGAAAGATGTTTAGCATTGTGTTTGTGTGTATGTCTTTGTGTCTGTCCATTTGTGTGCATGACAAAACCATCGCGCCGAATAGACAGCAATGTAAGTAACGCTGCACACAGGTCTTGCTTAAAAATTGCGTCGGACCAGTCGCTACGCGAGAACCTAAATTGAAAGGGGTTTTTCTTTTGTAGCCTTATGCCCTAATTTCGCAGAATTCTGTTTAGTTTCTTTGATTATCCCGTCACAATCCCGAGATCTAGGCTAGGACTGAAGAGGCACATACTCTATACTGGTTGCAGTTTTTTTATTTTGCTGTCAAAAAAAGCCTTTAATTTTGAAACGAAATAGAAATATTTTAATGTGAATGTCGATCTTGCAAAAGATGCCGTCAGATTGAACGATTTATCTTCTTCATCACAAAAAAGACGTTTAACATGAAACCAGGACGTCAAGATGAAGAATGGAGGAACTCGAGCCTTCAAGGCGTAAGGCGTTTTTTTTTCCACAATGTCGTCTCGCATCAGTACAGTCCGCTTGACATAGTTTCGTGCCAAATTGTCTGAGAAATCATGATAAATTCCGGAATGAACGGCGATCCATTGTCATCAGCATAATTATCTTTATTTACTGTGACGAGATCTTATGTCCTCAGGACACAGGACGATGGATACTTAGGGTGTAAGTGCACACAGTCATGTCGAATCTGGCAAGTGACATCTTTTTGTTAGCTTTGCCATGTCATGGAGAAAAAGCTTAGATAATGCGGGATCAAATAGTTAGATTGGAGTATTTAGGATGCAGATTTGAAAGCAAAAGAATCACAACGTGCATCCTGAATTGCTTGCATTTCCTGTTGTTTCCAGTAGGTCATTTTCTGAGGCCAATAGCCTGAAACTTGTAGCATACTGATGGTTAAGCTATTTCCGAGCCATCCGATCTCTTCATTTCCAACATTTGACCTCACCAACCATTTCACCTTCGTCGTTTCCTCCAGCACCTTTTTCAGTTGTTATGACTTCCTCAAAAATTTTGATGTGCAATGGGTGTACGCAATAGCAATACATTCAACATCTCAGACTTTGCTGGAGTGCTTTACCCTCTGCTGCCTCTGAGCCAAATATTATGAGTTAATTGGCGGTATCTATTGAAAGTTATTACCGATAACCTTCCACCTTCACTAGACCTCTTTCTTGGCCATTACTCCCACTGTCATTATTTCTGGGGTTCATTCACAATGACTGAAGGACAAACAAGTAAGCCGTGTGACTTATGGCACAGCTGTTTTGTCAGGTGTAAAATTTCAGACAACATTGTGAATATACATGTGCGTGACCAAGTTTCATAAAATCTCACTCAAGGCTTTTTCCATTACAAGAGCAAAGCTATTGAAGAACAGCTGTGCAAAAAATCGAAAGCGAAAACCACTATTCATCGGGCATTATAGATGTGCTATTGTGAGCTGCCATTCCCTTTCGCTTTTATTTGTTTTCCCTTTCTGTAAATGGGCCCTTACGGCTTATTCACACTGCACGGGAAAAGGACCGGGACATGTACAGGGAACTGGACCAGCACAATAGGAAACAATGGATCCTGGTTCCTTTCCCTGTCATTCCCTCTATAATATATCAGGATCCAATGCTCCTGGTTACATTTCCTGTACCTGTCCCTGCCCCATTCCATGCAGTGTGAATAAGCCATTAGTAGGGAAGCTATCAGACAATTCAAACGATAAAAGATTTCCCCATTTCTTTGCACACAGAGACGATGAACCAAAATCATCTTCAGGTGTACAGTACGTGTTCTTGATTGAATTTTTTTTTCATTTATCATTTTCGCCCGAATGAGGCAGGTATGAGAAGTAATAGTGTTCGGAAAGAGTAGGCGGAGAAGTTTTCTGTGGTTCAGTTTACTGACATGTGTTGTGTAAGACTGTAATTTTTAACGACAATATGAATATTGATATTTAGTGGTTGTTGTTGGAACGTCAGCAGATCAAATTAGGCCTATTTTTATGGGGGGTGGGTCGGGATGAACTTTAAGAAAAACGTCCGTTTTAATTCTTCCAATTAAATATAAGTTCTGTCTGTCATACCAAAACGGACAGGTTCGTTTTGTCCTACCTCCACCCCCCCCCCCAAGAACCAGACTATTTTTGTATCAAAGATAGTGTCTTTTACATGACCACAAAACGCCGGAACGTCGCTTCTTCTGCTCTGTGTTTGAGACGCAAGTTCAATATAACTTGTCAGAAAAGGAAAGGTCCACGTTTCTATCGACTAATCCGTTCAAAATCGTACAAATCTTCTCAAATCAAGAAGATAAATGGCAGTGGTAAATACGAGGCACGGTGATCGTTATTAGACTCTAAAGTTCACTGTATCTATCTAATTTGCCCCTCGTCAAAGTTACAACAAAGGAAGATCCATTACTTTCTTGATAAGCATGAAGTGCTCAACGGTGGTGAACTTTTTATTGAATCATATATTTCTACTGAAGCTCCAGAGGGACGGATACCCTTGCTCTCTACGGATGCCCTAATTGGGTCTTTCCTTTGTTAAAGGGTTACCTTCCTGCAATGGTCACAGACAACTTTCCGCCATTAGTTAACTAAAATTCGTACTTGATCAGACAACCCACCTGTTTTCTGCGGCCAACAATTTTAGTAATGGACATCCGGATTCTATTGTTCTTGGTGGAAATCTATACATGCACCAGGACTGGAGAGAATTATTGCGAGGATTAGTTGGTAATTAGGAACATGTTTAGGCCAGTTACGTGTGTCAATCATATATTACTCAAGCACGTAAACGAGTTTTTCAGTGTTCAACTATTGTAACTTTGACCCTGAGTACTCAGAGAGGAAATGTTCTGTATGATTGGGAAGACCGCGGGGCTTTTGCTGTAGCATTTTTATGTTTTCAGGTCAGATGCCCTTAACCTTTTGCTTTCTGATCTTTGCATTTTACTATTATGTTTTGATGAATAAATGAGAATGCAGCTAAAATTATTAAATATATTTCTTTTTGAAATTTTGATTTGAAGACATAGTTCAATTCTCAGTGATGCGGTAAAGCGATGCAGTGATCTCGAATTATCTGTATATTTTGAAAATAAAACAATAGGTTGCATCTAACCTTGGTTTTAAAAATATAGAAACTTCTTCCGAGGTTCTCAAAAGTTATCACAATTCAGAAAGAACTTTCCAACACAGTTTTCCAATTCTTTCCATATCAAAGAAAAGTTAACGTTGTCTCACAATCAGCTACAGAATGTTGTTAAAAGGAATAAACTGAGGCAATATTCCTTGTCAAACATTAACGCTCTAACGTTATACTAAATTTAAGTTTTGAAGCAAAAACCCGAAACTACGTGGATAATCAAAACAGAAGTTCACGTCATTGGAAAAATTTTATTTACACACCTGGAGTTAAAATCGAGGTAACAGTGGGGCTTTTTATATGTCAAATATCAACTGGGTCTAAATTTCTCTCTGTGTTCTTTTGACAGTGTCGGAGTCCCTCCCGACCAAGGCCAAGGCCACTGCGTGACCTTGTATATATACCATGCCCCAGCCGACCAGC
>JBCAUG010729733.1:0-12072 GCA_038406175.1 Haplosyllis leylae | reverse complement strand
CCCCCCCCCCCCCCCCCCCCCCCCCCCCCCCCCCCCCCCCCCCCCTCCCCTTCGATGGTTGCTGTGTATTCTACCCGGTAGATGGGTAAAATTTGACCAAAAAAATATCCACTCAGTAGTAGTGAGTTCAAATCACAGATATTCTCCTTGCGGAGACTAAAAAGACACAACGTGTATAGTGCAGCACAGAAGCTAAATTATGATATCTAGGTCTGAGATAATTACACCTGTTATTCAGTAAGTACTATCTTATTACAGGAATAGTGAATTCTATTCGTTTGTCCGTGCTTTCCAACTGTTAATCAAACTAGCAGAAGTACATGTGACACTGCAGATCAGTGCCCCAAGAGAGACCAACCCTGCACTTACACCGTTCGTAAGGAATTTTATGAGGCTCTTGTAGGTCAAGGTCGCCATTCAATACTATGAACTAGTTCCTCTCCCGTGCTGTGGTCTGTATTTGAGAGACTTGAAAGGGGAACAAACGCACATGAACAACCCTACACAGAAAGTTGCCATTATTTCAGTTCTGGGTAATTTTAGTAATTACGATGGGTCTTACTTATAACTAATAATTTAATTAGAAAAAACTTGCTCGTTGTTAGTGGTACTCATTACAACCAAATTTTATTACCATTGATGTCAATCAGAAGTGTGTTTTTTTCCTGAGAGAAAAAAAAATTGCTCGGTATGGCCGTTGTAACCGAACTCGTAAGCGGGATCCAGTGTAGTGGCGTAATACATTCAAGACTTAAGACCATGAAGAATCTCGTTTGTTTCTTAACCTCCTCGGTAACACAGGGTTAGCTTCCCAAAGCGAAGAATGAACACCAAATAGAAGCGCACAGCCCTACCTCTCTAAACAGGTGCGAGTGGTGTGCCTCGCAGGTTCCCTACGTGTTTATGTCTCGTACAAACAAAACATTCTCCAGCTCTAACCCTGCTTACAAATACATCCGACAGGGAAGTACCGTACAAGGGATACACACGCAGTTCTGTCCGATTTCTGAAATGTTTTTTGTGACGTTTTATTGATTTATTGTCTTCAGAGACAAGGACTAAGAAACATGATTGTCATAAAAGTGATGTGACTGAAAAGGTTTGCGCCTCATTGAAAGTAGGTACTATGATAGGACAGAATGACAATAGTGTAGGAAATTACCTTTGGTTAATTCAGACACTGTTTATTGTTCTTTAACAGACTGTGTGCGCAGTCAATCTGGATATGGTGATATCAATCAGTCGCTAAAAATGCAAATGTAGCCACACAAGACAAATTTCATATTTTCCGCACTAACTTTTTTAGGAATAAATGAAGGAGGAAGTGTAGGAGGAAGGTAAGTGATATGCCAACCATTTTTGTTTTTCCAGTTCAGATACTATTCCAGGTTTGTGTAATCAATTGCGTTGCAAACAACCTGGGCTATAGATTCTGTAACAAGTGATGTCTGACTTCCAAGCCGGAAGCTCAACCATAGCTTACCTAATTTTCCAGGTGTGTAATGTCAGTAGAAGAAAGTATTGGGACCTTGCATAAGGGATGTTAATAAAAAGAACAATAGAAATGTCACAGTGCGCTTGTATTCTTTAAGCTGTTTGAATGTCCACAATGCACTTCAATGAAGTAGGACCTTTTTCTGGATACGATTTTCATTGCACGTCCTCTTCGTTATGAAATCATTTGGTTTCAGAAGTTCAAGGGTACGAGAGACGTATGAGATTGTTTGCAGGTAGTTATTGTTGTTTTAAAATCTCAAGAGATCTCCTTGTACAGCCAAAGACTAATTGAAGCGCTGGCTACCTGAATGCAACACCTAGGTTAGGATTCAAATCCAGCTTTTCAGACTAACTGTGATTTGTGATTAGTCCGTTTTTGATCAATTCTAAGATTAATTTCCGATCTGTTACGTTATTTAGTGATTGATGGTAGTTGTTGAAGGTTTCCCTTGCTTACGATGTCATCACATTTGAACGGTGACACTGAATTTCAATTACACAAAAAGTTCGGTATTTTTATCTCTTATCATTGTCCCTTATTGATATTGATGTATAACTAACATTCACTGCTAAAAGTCAATACACTCTTCATAATTATCTCATGTTTATCTACTGTTGATTTCTATTGTGTGCACATGGAATATCTTCATGGAACCTATTTATTTTTGCTTTTGAAGTAAGCAGAGCATTACCACAGGTAATCTTGGTAGCAGTTACACTTTAACAGCTGAAAATATCTTACGGTTTACTTCCTTCAACCAGGTAGTTTGGGAAAAGAAAGACAGTAAATACTTTCAAACAAATGTTTTAATCGGTTTTAAAGAGGCTACATGTTCCTTTCAAACCCCTTTGCCATCTCAACAGATTAATTCAAAAGCTGTGCAGAGTTACGAACACTAAGCAACATCACTTTCATCTACACGTAGCAGATTTAAAGGAATCTGCATGGCGGACAGATTGGTATCTGTTCTGGTGATTTGTTTTCCATTTGCAGTTTTCGAAGATAATGAAATGAACGAACTGTCAGACAAATATGGCTCGATAAGTCGACAATGTAATTGTGCTTGTCAAAGCCTCGTCGCTATATTGTCTTTTATGCCTAATTTATTGTATTTCTTTTTTCATTTCAAACCAAACATTGGTAAGCAATAGGGGTTCACAGCTATCTCACGTGAGCTATTTATTGATACAATATATTATAATGTTCCATGTGCACATTGTTTTTCAGTGGTTCTTAAAAATGGTTCAAATTGCTAGAATTCTCGTGCACCGTAGTGTATCGACCTACTTATGTTCACAAGCTCAATCGTTGATGGATTGTGGAATTTTGGAGGAGAATCTAATCATTTTCACAAACATACAACAAGAGTGAAACGTCATGACAAAAGTTATTGTGACATACATCAACAAACATTGCAGAACCTTCGTGGAGAAATCAACACATTCCACAAAACAAAATATAGAAATGTATCTGAATTGAAAATTTGGTAAATAGACTTCCAAAAGCCTATCAAATATGGCATGGAATGACTTTAACAGCTTTGAAAAACAATGCTCAATGATGCTCTTAGTTTAATGCTTGCTGAAATATTAAGCAAAGAGTATAATTTTTGTAATAACTGGGTCAACATTAATTAGACCTAGATTGGTAGCCTAACTGAAATTTCAGTGTTCATGACATTTACAAATATACACAATTTCTGAAAGTTCCAGCATGGTTGTGTGTGTCGTGTTGCTCGCAAAAATTTCCGATAGACATCTTCGTACCATGTTCAACAAATCATCTAAGGGGGCGCCAGGGACGCCCCCGGGTCCAAATTCTTTCATTTTCATGCAGTTTTGGGGGGGGGGGAATTTGGCCAAATAATAGCTTGGCGCCCCCACCTTGGGGTTGGCGCTCCCATCTGAGAAATCTTGGATCCGCCACTGTTCAGAAATAATTTCACCTTTCATTTAAAAGCATTATCGGTCTGCAGTGGGGAGCAAAGGTAGATGTTTCAGCTTTTTTTATCATTCCATACATTTGCTGGAACTCTCGGTTCGGATCCATGGTAGTTGTTTGGACTTCGGACTTGAAAATGAATTTATTTGTATTTTTTTCCAAACTCCAAAAAAGGGGTGAAAAGTCTCCTTGTATCTCACACTGCAGCAAATGAAATGATCCATACGTGCATTAAAAATATTTAGAAGAAAAAAATTGACGAATTGAAATTATTATGTGAAGTTGCTGACAAGGACTTTAATGTTTTTTTTTAGTTTGGCTTGCCTGTGATTTTCTTCACCAATCGCAAAATCTCGTTCGCGTCAAACTCCAATTTAGTATACGAATCGAATCACGTAAATTAATATTTTTACCTCTGTATGGTATTACACCTCTACTGAGAAAAAAATCATTGGCATAGCCTATATGTCTTGAAAGCTCTCCACAAAAAATATAACGACCATGCTTATAAGTCTTTTGTATTTATTGACACGAAAGACGAATAAGCTTAAATTATTGACAATTTACATGAAATGTTCTGAAAATGAAATGCAATGACGCACAAAGACATATAAATGTATCGAACATGTAAGGTTTTATTACCATGGACAAAAACATTCAGAGACCAATACATAAAAGCAGATGTTAACGTGGGGATTATTACTGAAACAGAAGATAGTTTGCATTGAAAGGAATTATTTTTTGAAATTTTACCTTTCAATTGCATATTTTTACTGCTGGTCATTGTTGGGACATTATGCATCATTTGCTGACTTTATATTTCTTTTTCCATTCCATTCATTCTGAGTTGTGTTTTTATTCTTTTTCAGTGTCTCGATTACCCTTCGTGAGAAATATTCAACCTATTTAGTATTTTCGACCAGCCACTTTTTGTTTGTATTGCTGACTTCCCTTTGGGTTTGAACCACTGGTGCAGGTTGTATCAACAAACAAATTCATTTTAAACCTTTTTGTTTCAGATTGGTGAAAATAAGAGTTCAAATCTGAAGATATGCCATAACACATGCAAGTTGAGGAGAAGTGGTTTTCCAATCACGCTTACAGAAGAAGGATGGCGTCAGCGCGCAAGAACTACTCCGTCGCCTTGTTTTTTGTCAGCGGACTTGTTGCCGGATTCATCGTCTCCGTCATGTTCACTGGACAGTTCGGACATGATTCGATGGGTATGTACGTACCCAAGGTACAGTTAACCGTTATTAATGCCAATAATTACTACTATTTCCGTGCGGAGGCTTCAGGAGTAGCTGAATCAGAACTACCCTACAGCATGGTTTGATTTTTTTTCTTTCCAAAACTACGTTTGTTCAATATCTGTTTAAATTTAAATTATATTGTATAAAAACGTCCTTTTTCAGTTCGAAACACATACAGAAGATGGCAAAATAGGCACATACTCGGCCATCAAGAAGTAACCGATTTTCCGACAACGACGTGGCCGACCACTGGTGGCACTACTCAACGTCCCAGGTCAAACGTCTCACCGGCCGATGGTGAGACGCCAGGCGGAGGTGCGGGCGAGGGTGGGCCGCCCATGTCACATGACGAAGTGGAAGCACAGGATATGAAATCCAATAATGACATCAGGGTGTTTGATGAACATAAACATCATGGTAAGTAAATGACAAGACAATAAGTAGGAGAAAGTTAATCAGTGTGCACATGAGAAAGAGATACGAGTCTTCCGCCCTATTTTAGTACAGGAAGGGCTTGTTGTATCATTTTGGTTTCCCATTAGCAAGAAACTCCTCTTAAAATATATTTACATAATTATTTTTGGAATAATAATTTTTCTTTCCTTTCTTTTTAAATTCATTAATAAAATGAATTAATGCAACACTAAAAATAGGATTCTGTCTCACAACAAAGATTTCATGTGAATGAAGGGCAAATATTTACTGTGAGCTCCAGGGTTCATTTTGTTGGGTCAGGTAAAATACCAAACATACAAAATAAAAGGGTGAAACTCAATAGCAAACTTGTGTATCCAGCATCATGAATCCTCATTCTGTCGGTGATTCCATGCTTTTTCACCTTCATTCTGATATCAGTTTGGGACCAAAGCAAAAGGGATTATTTACTCTCAAAATAGAAGATTAGGTCAAAGGCAGGTGCATCATTATTTTGACAATTTCTGTTGAGATAAGTTTCACATGTAAATTATTTCCTTTTTGGCAAGAGGAAGTTTTGGTCATGTTTAGGGGAGTGATTAAATTTTGAATCTTCAACGCAGGTGGAAAAATTTTCTGGATATTTCTTTCGTTGCATCTTGAAACCCTACCATTGTTTACCTTGGGTTTGTTTATTCTATCTACATGTACACGTACTGGTTCAACAACCCCCGCACATGCATGCAACATGCTTATGTATATACTTTCCAGCCCTTTTTATCCTATTTTGAATAAAGTAAATAATGACTACAATGAGATGTCAATTCTTAGGTTGTCGTGAATTATTTTTTGGACAAAATCTGTATCAAAATGAGTGACATGCCCTTACGCCCAATTTATTTAGTTCAATTAGCTAGACAGAATCAAATTGTGTCGGGGTTGAGATAGTTTGAGAAACTACATGGAATGTTCTGCTGAAGTTAACGTTTTGAGCCCACCACCTATTTTTGTCCATGCGACAACCAGAAACAGTAATTATTGTAGTGAATACAATAACATAGATTAGAAAGATCACCATTTTGTTGATAAAACAAATTCTTGTCTTGGTTCCAAGGCGAGTGTCTGCAAAAGGCCAATGACATAGCTATGAAAGTTCGAAGATCAGTTGACATCGAGTGCGTGAGTATTTTCTTTGATACCCAGATTCTCTTCTGGTGATCCAGCAGTTAATTTTGCTATTGTCCTGATGTAGATTGATATCTTTAAAAAGTGAACCAAATTGCGCACGTTTTTCAGTTTCCTTTTTCAAACTTCATCCTCTTTTGAATATTTTCTAATTTAGGATTAATAAAGGTAAAGTCGAATGATAGGAAAAACACGATTCTATTTTTCAATAGGAATCTAGCTTTTTGTTGATATATCTACGGAATGATACTGTTCCTTTAATTCTCTCCGGTTAAGTTTTTCTACTTGTCAGCGACAATCTTGATATTTTTCGTTTCTTGTTTATTTTTCCCAAAAAATGCTCAACTGTTCGTAAATAGGAAAAGCAGAAACTTGGTTGCTGTAGGATATTTTATTGACTTTATATGACTATGAATCCATCCACGTAGATACACAACATTCATAAGTCAAGAAAATGAACTTGGTGTTCAGTTGGCATGAATAATGTTCTGGTACATTAAAGTTGGACGTGCGAGCGTTGTACGCGAGCTGCCTCGGGAGAAGCTTACACTTAGTCTTATGACGATATTGCGTGATCACTGTACATCATTTAATTACATCAAATGATCCAATTATACTTTTTGGAGAATCAATATGTATTGAGTTTTAAGAAATTCGAGAATAATTGTCCTTAAAGTGTCAGAAAGTAGCTCCATTTCATAGTTTCAGTTCTCATTTTCTTTTTCTATGATTTCGCGCTTATTCTCTCAGACTCAGATGCCAGTTTTGGGACCAAAGCATCTGGTGTTCACATTTATGCAAAATCAAGTTATACACAGATTTTACCACGACACCGGTGGCATGCAATGTTCTGGCCTGAGAACAGTTCCTTACGCCGCTTTCACCTCTTGAATGTGATGTCCACCAGAGGTATAGCTGCTCACCTCATGCGCTTCTTTTATGAATACCTCACACGGTAAAAAAAAATCCCTATATAATTATTATTGTAGATGATACCACAGTAGCAGATAAACTTTTTCAAGACGTCAAAGTCTTTTGTTGGATCATGACGTCCCATGCCAACCACAAGTCCAAAGCGGTTCACGTGAAGGCGACGTGGGCACGACGCTGCAACAAATACGTGTTCATGAGCGACAGAGACGACGCGCAGCTCCCAGCCATCAGTCTCACCGCACTGGAGGGTACGTAACACGCCAGCTCAAGCATTGGCTGATCAGGAATTTCTCCCAAGATGGGGCGCACCAACTCCTAAAGAGGCACGCTAGCCACATCATTTTGCTAAATCCTGTGCCTAAAAAACTAAATTGGAAAAAAAACCTAAGTTGACAATGCCTTGACCCGACAATATACCGACATTAATGACCACGAAGTGCAGCCGCGAATGCAAAACTAATGTACTGTTTCCAGAGCACGCCAAAATATACATTAGCTCAGGAAGGAACTAGGTCCTTTCATTTAAAATCCACTCCTTCTTGTGACAGGTAGGGAACATCTGACAGCCAAAACTATGCATGCGTTTGACTACGCCTACAAGCAGCACCTCAACGAGTTTGACTGGTTCATCAAAGCAGATGACGATACGTACCTGATCGTAGAAAATCTCCGCTATATGCTGAGCGCACACTCACCCCAAGAACCAGTCTACTTTGGCCATCACTTCAAAACTATCGTCAGACAAGGTAAATAGGTTTATGTAATTGTCTCAAACCTTCGAGCGCAACTTTCCTTGTTTTATGGTGTTGTTTTGTCCTGAAGTAAGTGCGCAAATGGAAATAAATTATTCAGTATATGATATTGCTACTTGAAAAGGTCATGTACAAACGTAATGCTCAAATTTATTGGTGCAACTGACTAATGCAAACTCCATATTACAAAGGATCAAATGAAATAAATTAAAATAACCGACCTGACAATGAGGTCAGTTTCGTTTAATCTAATTAACTGTTTAATTGCAGGTTATTTTAGTGGAGGCGGCGGCTACGCGGTGAGTAAGGAGGCTCTGCGAAGGTTTGGAGGTAGAAAACGTGGCGAGTGCGCTTATGACCACGGAGCTGAAGACGTCGAGTTCGGACGCTGCATGGAAAAATTGGGTCCGTTTCTACAATAGAGTTCCCACATACAGACAATAACAAAGGACCGTTATAATTATAAAAACAGAAATACATAAACAATTTCGAAATCGTCTCACAAAAATTGTGCAGGAACATTGGCACCACAAGTAACAGCCTTTTATTTGACAAATCAGGGGTGAAGACGGGGGATTCCCGCGACGCGCTGGGCCGCAGCCGCTTCCACTGCTTCAACCCGGAGACTCACCTCCACGGCGGCTACCCGGACTGGTACTACCAGTACGACAAGTATGGGGCCAAAAAGGTATGGTGCACGGCTGGGATAGAGGATAGACGAGTATATATTATCACAATCAGAAAGCTAGTGGAGATTTATTTCAATACTATAATTGTTTGAGACAAAGAGATCATCCATGACAACTTTGTCTCAGTGCGATTCCAGATATTGGTTTGAATTTTATCAGTTACAAATCTTTTATAATTGTCCGAAGTAATGTCTTTATTTATTTCTGTATTTATTTGTCAGGGTCAGGAGAGTATCAGTGATTACCCTATTACATTCCACTACGTGTCCACGGATCAGATGTACGACCTGGAGTATTACATCTACCACCTGCGAGCGTACGGCATCTTCGTACGAGACGTCAACCTCAACGCGCCCGCGCAGTCCGACACAGCAACACGAGGCACACGACAAATCAGCCCATCCACTACACATCCACCACCTAATACCAAACAACAAACTACCCAAGCCTCCAATTTTCAGCAACCTAATATTCAACAATCCAATGTCCGACAACCTTATTTTCAACAACCCATTGTCCAACAACCTAATTTTCAACCGCCCAATGTCCAACAAAACAATGTCCAACAACCTAATTTTCAACAACCCAATGTCCAACAACCTAATTTTCAACCGCCCAATGTCCAACAAAACAATGTCCAACAACCTGATTTTGAACAACCCAATGTCCAACAACATAATTTTCAACAACCCAATATCCAACAATCTAATTTTCAACAACCCAATATCCAACAGCCCAATGTCCAACCTAATTTTCAGCAACCCAGTACCCAACAACCTAATTTTCAACAACACAATGTCCAAGAATATAATGTCCAACAACAGCCAAACGTTATTAACATGAATAGAAATGTTCTGACGTGACAGGAGTTTTGAAGAAAAAACCTGAGATGACTAACAATTGACTTTCAAAGATCCAGTGATCATGGATCACTGAATAAAATGTTGAGAAAAATCATTATTTTTATGCATTGCCGGTACAGTTGATCTCGGGTCTAGTGAACGCTTTGGGACTTCATAATACTTGAAGCTCACTTCCACATCGTTGTGAAATCCAAACCTTGCGAATACTCTTACAGTTATTTACAACTGACGATTACGTTTCCATTGATGAATGTGATTCTAATGTCAATGATGGTCTGTAATAGAATACACGGTTTTGACTGAATGTGACATGAGGGACAGTGAACACTGTAAATATACTACACTTAACGCAGTGTATCCTGCGGATCTGTTAAATTTAATACTGTTTCAGAGATTGATCGCAATGAACAAAGATGTACCCGACTTTGTTAGCTTTCTCTCAACAGATATAAAAGAAATGCATTTCTTTGTAACAATTTTATCCAGCTATTTGTCATTGTAAATCGTGGACTACTAAGAAACACTAAAATGTAGTTCTGTTTGGAGGTTTGACTTCAACTAAAAAAAACGCGAAATACAGAAACTGCTTTGAGATTAAGTATTATTGTGTGATGTTTCACACAAACTTGAATATCAAGTGAAAAGTTGTACCGTGTAATAATTTTCGTTTCCAGGTTTATTCCAGCGGTTATTCCAGAAACACTGCATGGATCGTATCAACGTATGAAACTTTAGCTCTTGAGATGTAATTATGATGAGATATGATCAAATATGGATCAGATGTTTTTCGAAATTTAAAACAAGAGACCGATGACCTTTTTTTGTATCTTTATGGTTCTAGTGAAATAACTTTTGTCCAGTAGTGAAGTAGGATTCCAGCCTGGTATTCCTGTTTTCTTAATCGTCCTCAAAACATTTTGAGAGCAGATTGCACTGTCTGCGGTGATCAGTATTGGAAAAAATCTACATTATAAATTATTTTGATTGTTATTTTCCACCAAAATGAACACTGGTGTAATATTCTCTTTTTATTTTTTTTCTATTTGAATAGATAGAACAGAGTAATTGAAACTATTGTATTCAAGATTTATTTGCAGTTTTGTATTTGAGTAGTGTGGAATTGAGACTTATATTTTGGCGACTTCTTTCAGAATCTTGCCAAACACAGTTATACGTATGTACTTGTTGATGAATATTTATATAAAGTCACTGAAACTTGTTTCTGGTCCGTTTTTATGCCGTATTGCGTATTTCCACTTAAATCCTCGTATGTAGATCTATTTCCACTTAAATCCTCGTATGTAACTCTATTTCCACTTAAGTCCTCGTAGATCTATTTCGCATTCATATTGTGTGTGAAGAAAAGAGTCTGAGGTACAGGAAGAAATCTCATCGAAAATGTGTCTTTTGATGAATGAGAGTAATCCAATTTTTAGTTGAAGGTTTTCCAGAAATGTTGGCGGGAGGGCGGAGGAGTGATGATTTTCCGCCCTCAACAATGAGTTTTAAAACCCTAATTTTTGATATTTCCCAAAAAAAAAAAAATTCTTATTCTTTTTGGCATTTCTCTACATTTATCTCAGCATTTAGTCTTCTTTACGTGTGCCTATACATGATACCTTCTCAGAACATTATGTATCATGTAATATGTATAAAGAAGGAAGTGAGGCATTTTACATGCATCAAAGATGTTTAAGAATTAATGAATATTTTAACATAAAATATGTTTAAATTTTTTAAAAACAGATGCTCAGAAAGCAGGAAAATAACTATTGGGAATGAAAAATGCTACAGCTTCTGTTGCCTTTTTTGGGCTCCAGTCCACCAACAGGAAGACAGATACAACAATGTATCCACAAAAACAAATCTCCCCTAAAAATTCTTCAGATCTCTAATTTCTCCCTCTAATAAAAAGGAGTATTGTATTTGCAAATAGCCAAATTCTATCTGGTATAGTAATGTATTTTTCATGAATGTAAGTTGAAATTGGTAGAGAAAATAAAAGAATGCACACCATGATAGTTAAAATGCAAGAGCTTCCAGGGTCTCAAGGTGGGTCCTGGTTCTCTTTGCTCATGTGATTTCACTTTACTTTGTCGGTAAAACGGGGAAAAAATCTCTGCCCCCACCAATATCCTGGATCCCCTCGTGGTCTTACAACATTACAATCATTCCTTCTTCAAATGTTAGATTTCATCTGTTATGGACCCCGATGTAGATTTCAAAGGTCCTGGATACTTGTAACAGGTTGAGAATTAACTTATGCGAAAGCTTGAGGAGAGGAGTGAAACCGCAACTGTATTTGGCTTCCGCAGGCCAAAAGAGTGTCATTTCATGTCTCAAACATCTCCTCACACTTTCCCGCCAAAACCCCTGCATGGATCACGCTCTGATCATGTGAAGATCACACACACCCTGTTTGTCCCTCAAACAACGTCCAATCAGTGCAAAGATGGCACATGCACATTCCCGGTAACCAATCAGCAAATCGCGTGATGAGTACAACCAATCACCATCTGACATGTGGAATTGTATTCCTACTCA
>JBCAUG010729722.1:0-12073 GCA_038406175.1 Haplosyllis leylae | reverse complement strand
CCACTTATTGGAACCATGAGCATATCTCTGTTAATACTTAACCAATCTTTATGAAATTTTAACTGGGCATAGATTTCACTTATTTTTACATATTAGAACAGGGATACAGCCACAATGGCTTAAATTAAGGTCATTTGTGATAGATTTAAATTGGTTCCAACTGATTGGAACTCACTGGTTCCACCCCCAGAGGTTTTTGGCCAATATCTTCCCTTCCAGGGGGAGTCAGAGGTAGAGCTTTCTACTAGGGATAGGTGCCATCAGTGTCTACTCATAGCCAAAACAGTGCTTTAAAATATGCACTAGGGACAGAGATATTTAGATTCTGTGAGCCATTTTCCTATGGAAAAGCCCTTCAATTTATGGTTAATAAAAATAGCACTGTATGCAAATGAGCCATGTGACATCACTGTGCATGCGCAAAACATACAATCACACCTAACTTTCTATGTTAATGAGATGCAGTGATGTCACATGCCTCATTTGCATACAAAAAAGCCGTGTCGGTGGGAGAGATGGCTGTTCTACCAACCCCCTCATCACTTCGAATTTTCTAATTCAAATATCTCAGTGCTCCTTGCATCTTTTAAGGCACCCTTTTGGCTATTAGTAGACAATAATGGTACCTTTCATATGCCTGAGTGGGCCCCCCAACTCCATCTAGAAACACACAAACTGGCCCACCCTGGAACCAATGGAAAAATGTTGGAACCAATGTGTTGGAACCAATTGAAATCTCTTAATAATTACTTCTATTCAAGCCATCATGGAAAAATCACTGTATATTTAGACAGAATACACCCATATCTATGTCTAGTTAAAATTTGGTTGAGATTGATGCAGTATTAACGGAGATATGCTCATGGTTCCAATAAGTGGAACCAATGTTGGAACTAATATTGGAACCATTGACCAATTGTCAAAAAGATGTCAAATGTCAAAATATCAAACACCTGGACTATGGGAGAGGTTCACAAAAAAAATAAATTGCATAACGAGGTTCACACATATTGATGTCAATTTTGATGTCACATATGATGGTGACCAAAAATGCTCAAAATGTCATGGAAATGTATTTTTGACCAATTTTGATGACCTTGATATGTGATGTCAAAATTAACATCAATATGTGTGAACCTCATTATGTCAATTTTTTTTTTGTGAACCTCATCCATAGTCCACATGTTTGACTATTTGACATTTGACATCTTTTTGACAACTTGACATCTTTTGACATTTTGACACATATAACTTAAACCACCTCAGCCCATCACAGGGCTATTTTTGACATTTGACATCTTTTTGACAATTTGACATCTTTTTGACAATTTGACATCTTTTTAACTTAAACCACCTCAGCCCATCAGATGGCTATTTTTGTTCTGAATTGCTGATGTTCCTTCAGGGTGCAGAAACATGGCTCTCCTGAAGTTAATTCTCAACCGATTTTCACATATGAGGTACCAAATCGAAGCTTAGGACCTGCTCTACAGAATGCACACATGCTCAACATGATACAATGAGTGTAAGGGGTTACAATTGGCAATTAAAGTGCCGACCTCGGCAAAATTCATGTAGAAACAACTTTCTATGAGAGTGCAAAATTCATTAAAACACCTTTTCTAAGAGTGTAAGTGAGATCAAGATCCAATAGAGGTCTTAGCAGAACAGTCCTTCATTCATAACGTATAATATCGCAAAAAGTCTCCATACGTCAAGATTTGTTCCACTGTATTGCTACTATTGTAAACTATTTGTCATTTTTTTTTCTCTGACTCCTTGTTGTGTAGCTACTTTTGCTAATTATCTCTGTGTTGAACAAGCTAAGGAATTGCCTAATTCATGTGAACATTTTCTGAAGAGTGTAGGTTGGGACAAAAATTCTTTTGTAACTAGTTTGCTACAGACAGTTAAGTGAAAGTTGTATTTCAAGTGATTATCAAGTAAAGGAATTTCACAGGTTAGTGAACATACTTCTCTTGAGGGGAGCAGATGAATGTCCTCAACCTTTGACGAATTTCTTGCAATGTGAATTCTCTTAGCAAATGACCGTTATGGTCACATGAGATCATATCATACAAACTTTGGAAACTACGACCATGTACAGACGTAGTCCCAGAAAAGGTAATGCTTTCACGAGTGGCTCTCACTCAGTGTAGGTTGAGCTGGGTCAAGCAGCTGGTCCATGGTCTGCAGGAGTGAGTCAGGTCAGATGGCCTGTGGTTCATGATCTGGGGGATTGAGTTAGGGATTAACTGGTCCATGGTTTGGGGAGGGGTGATCACATGGTCTAAGGAAGTCTATGGAGGTCAAGTCCGTGGTGGAATTCCCATCCCCCACAAGATGGCAATACGGACGGGGGTCGTGGTTGGTATTGTGAGGTAATGTTTCACTTCCTGTCTTACTGAAAATGGGAGGTTCTTATGTTGGTTGTACACTAACAGTGTAGGGTCACAGCTACGAGTGAGACTAGCATCGGGTACATGAACCTCGAGTTCTGGTAACCTCTCGATTGGTCTCACGATCCATTCCAATGAAGAGCAAGAGTTATCTTCAGTTTACCAGTTTATTGATGTACTGTACAATCTAAACAGTATGGTAGCTCTCAGGTCTAAGCTCTATGGCAGAGTAGCATCTGGTGCTCTAGGCAAGTGATGAGGATTTCATCCCGCACTCAAGTGTGCAGTGCCTTTAGTATCAAGCACCTCAGATGGTGATTGGCTACTGTGACCAAGTGCCACTATTGGCCATACACTTTGGGTGGCTCTGTGGGGCTCCACACAGGTGAGTGTGTAGCCGACAGTAGCACGGGACTTTGGTACCGTGCAAAAATCCGGAAAGCAAATACCGTATCCAAAAGCACCCTACATACCCGTATACGGACGAAAATGGAAATTTTATAATAGAGTTAATAGTTAAAGATTCGGAATTGTACTATCCAAGTTGGCTTTTTCTACTGAGTGAAAGAATTACTTTTTCCCATCAATTACATTTTGTGGCTATGCGCAGAAGTTATAACAAAGAACTACGTCATCGAGGTTTAGGATTCAACAGTTTTGGATTTATTTGTCCATTTCAATTGAATTTATAGCCTTTTCTTTTACGAAATTAAGCATCAGACATTGTTACCAGATGACAGATTAAGAGCAAATGCTAAGTGATAAATGGACTGGGATCTACTACTGCGTAATTGCTTAGTTGCAACGTTTTTTTTATACATAAATATACCTCCTTTATTTCATCACTTGTGATTTAAGATAATAAAACTGCTGTCTCAATACCTTAGTTCTGTTTCTATTTAACAGCAATGTTCATCTTTCATTGTTTCTTCTTGCAATAAAACTGTAATTAAAGATCAAAGAAAGAAATGATTATAGTAAATTAAAATTTTCCGATTAAGTTTTGTTTTCTTTAGTTTAAACACAATTGCTTTGCATTTGTCACTGGGACTCCTTTGCTCAATAGAGTTTTTCTGAAATGGAACAGAACTTTCAAAAAATTCAGGGAATATGAGATGTCACATAAGCATGGATTTGTGTCAAATTAAAGATCCTCTCCGTTAACTGTGTCATCCTGGTGCTGTGGTAGCATGTTGGTTTCTTACACAAGAGACAACAGGTTTGAATATTCCTATTTTACAAAAAATGTTCTACAACTTCTGTACATTCTTTAGAATTCATTTTGGAAAAATTCAAATAAAAGCCAAACACAGGCAATGGAATTTTCCTGCAATGACATTGAGTTTAATTTAGAATTCTAATGAGTTAGAATCATTTTTGTCAATTGTGCTGAGGAAAGCAACATTATATTTATTCGGAATTTCATTTATGTATTCACATCTTCCTTTCTCTACATTTTCCTTCTATGATGTCCTCTCACTAAGTTTTTACATTGCATTTACTAACATTATATAATGTATATAAAGAGAAAACTGTAATTATATTGGAAAATAGAGCCAACATTGCCAACTTTTTGCTTGTAAAATACCCAATCATGAGATAAAACTACAATGTATTTCTAATGTTTGATGTGAGGAATATTCAAACTTGTTGTCTCTTGTGTAAGAAACCAACATGCTACCATAGCACCAGGAGGACACAGCCAACATAGAGGATTTTAAAATTGACCAAAATCCATGCTTGAGTGACATCTCAGATTCCCTGAATTCTCTGAAGTTATGTTCCATTTCAGAAAACCTCTATTGTGCTAGTAAACTTTTCATCAGAAATGAATTGTAATTTCAGAACTGATTAGTTTCCATTGTTGTAATTCGTCATGGTTTTTTATGGCTATCCGTGTGGTCTGCAGTCAGATCATAATGGATGACATCAAATATGGCCACTCCAAAATGGCTGGCAACATAAACCACTTTCTGGCTACAGAACAAACCGTAACTAAGTAAATGGGATAAGCACTGCCGAACTTTCTTTGTTATTATCTAAATCTTTATATTTCTCTTTTCTTCAGGTTTTTGCTAGGTAATACGATATACGATTACCTTAACCATACGGTAGCAATAGCCACGAGAGGGTAAACCGCATTCTCCCTTAATAAAAGGGCTATAAATATACACAAGCCGTAACCGCTGACAGCTGACAGCTAAACAGCCAATTACGCAATAACCAATAGTACGGCTTCTCACCGGGGTATATAAAGTAGGCACGCACCCCACTGCGGGGTTCCCACCTTTACACACGCAACTGACCAGCAACTTAGCTATCACGCAGAGGAGTCCCACTACCGGAGTGCCAAACCGTACTTACCACGTTTATTATTATATTTACGCGACGCGTATGACCTTACCGCCGAACACGGAGAGAGAAAGCCTTATTACCGACATAGGACCCGGTTAATAAGACAACACTTACCCAATTGAGGCATCGTAGCACCAATATATGAATCCATGTAGTAAACTATGTTAGCTTCTTACCTTAAAATGCAGTCCATAGTATTGACTGTGTAGATTTCTATCACTTTATGTTCTGTCCTGGTTCCAATGCAGTAAACGTCTGTCTCCTAAATGTGTCTTGTATCAAGCAAACTGTCATCAGCGGCACGAGAAGAAGGTTAAATATAGGATGCTTTTCCATCACATAGCATCTCAATTGAAGCTTAAAAAACAGTTCTAATTTTACATCTTCCACAAACTAGTGGATAGTTCAGTGGCAGATCAATGAGTGAATGTGGGTTTTCTCGAACATCTTCAGCAAGATTAAGTTGAGTAATGTGCAACATGCGCATGTTTGCACATGGGACCTCCCTCTGTTCGAAAACCTGTTGCTGTTTTACGAAAAGTGATGTACCAGAACTTACCAAATTGATCAGAGACCAGAACTGCAAGAGGCGAACCACTCGCACCGTAAATCTTACCAACGGGGTACCCAACCCTAGCTGGGTGGGTACACTAACCCAGTAACCCTAGCCAGGGGGCATCCCAACCTTAGACATAGGGTGACCCCAACCCTAAATGGGGTGCCCTTACCCTAGCCAGGGGTACCTCATACTGACTGGTACATCCCTCAGGAAGGACCTGGGATCAGAGGCTATAGTACCTCCCCGTTGTGAAAGGACAGACAGGTGTATAGATATTACTTTCCTGCATCTTTCGGAATACGGGCGGTAAATATCAAATGTGGATGATGGTCGTTTTGAATGTTGATTTGTTTGGTAAATGGTTGTAATTTTTTAACAAATCACTATTACGGAAGTAAGGGCACTCGGCAGTAATTTTCACTTTTCATACAATCTATGATTGACATCTGTTTTTAGGAAAACTCGAATTGAGAAAGAACTAAACGATCCTGTACTTAGAAAATGTTGACAAAGCAAAGTGCGCAGTTTACGAACACGTTTCACCTGGATTGATGCGGACAAATGGTACGGATCAACTTCATACAGAATCACTAGACTTATAATTAAAATGGAAACGGTTCCCTGCCGTAATGATTCAGTTCAAACATAAAGTCAAAGGGCTCCACGTGAATAGTTTTTCCTCGTTTAATATGATCAGTGGTTGATCCAGGATTTTCTGCTTCGAATTTGATAATACTTTATATACTGCACTAGATGGTTGTTCGCCGATTATATTCGATCATTTCGAGTCACCTTCGACTTTGAATGAAGGTTGCTTTTTGAAAATGTTCTGGAAATACTCAGGTGTTTGATTGGGGTTTTCATAAAAAAAACAGATTTGCAATAATGGAAATTGTCAACTTTGTATCCCCATTTGCAGTTTTCGTTTTTTACACCACATAATGTTGATTAATCTAGTTTTTCAAGTTAAGCATTTCAGTCAGATTGTTTGACACATCTTCATGGCCTTTGTAAAGTCATGCTCTATAGATTCTAGAAATGACCAAAGTTAACCTAGTTCAATATTTTTTGTAATAATTTACAATCAAAATGTAAGATAGCCTTCATAATTACTTGTCAATGTAGCACAATTGCTATAATTGATTATACTTCCAATGAAGTAGTTGTGAAGAGAACACATATAGTGAGAAAGGATGAACTGACTGATCCACAAATACCTACACAAAAGATGATATTTCTCATTTTCCAAGAGTATAAAATAAAATTTCCTTGGATTGTTTCAAAGCTGACAACAATATGACAAAGAAAGCAGTAGACTTAATGCTTAAAACATTTTGTCCAGGCATTGCAAAGTTTTGTCAGAAAAGAGACAACAAAAGAGAATACATTTTCCATTATTTGTTAATAGAAAAGAGAATATTTGCTCTCCAAAAGAATTCAAAAGTCTCTTTATTCAAAACATATCAATTAATAATACTATGTATTAGAATAATATATAATTAAATTTCTAGTGTATTTACATGTGGTAATTGGAAACAAGCGGAAAAAAGCCCTGTTGTTTCACTGGTACATGTTGTACAAATCACTGACATCATCCTCCGTCAGATCCTGGTTGAAGAAGATGAGTTCATCCACTTCCACATGGGCGTAGTTCTGGTTCTTATCACTATATCTCCTGCCAACCACCACTCGCCCATCGCCCACTGGGTGTGTGCCATCGGCTCCACTCTGGTGAACTACACGTTGAGTTCCATCTCTGAATGCTTGTATTCCCTCACCAATGTCAGGACCGATGAAATTTAACACCAGATGGATCCACTGGTCGTTGTTTTTTGGAACGTCTGCCCAGAACTTTCTCATTTTTACAGCCATATAATTTCTGAAAAATTACAATTCTAAATTAATGTGATAATTCAAGAGATATAATATATTTCTGTGTGCCTAAATTTGAATTATTTTTATTGAAAACCTATGATTATTTGAGCAAATTAAATCAAAAGAAATTGTGTGAGGAAATATACATGACATTTTAGCTACCAAAACAATGTTTTTGAGATTTCTAATCAAGGATGCCTTTTGGAGGGGTCAGAACCATCTTCAACAATTCAGGAAGAGCAGTCATATTTATGATTTCTGTTAATGTCTGACATCCAAAATGACTGCCTCAGAATGCTTGACAAATACTACTGACTTTTGTAAAACTGTCACTTAACCACAAATAATTCCTGGGGTAGCCAATAACAATGAAAACAAGAAAGTCCTCCTGCGTGAACGCAAGAGGGATACCATCCACTGCGTAGCAATTCCCTCGGCTGAGTACCCCAGCTGAGTACCCCCTCCCAGCTGAGTACCCCTCGGCTGAGTACTCCTCCAGCTGAGTACCCCCCCCCCCGCGTGAAAACACCGACGGTCAAAAAACCCTCGTAAACACATACCGAATTGAAGCGCCGAAGCAGAAGAATTCAAATCCAGTTTTTGTTGAGCTTGAACGTGACGTGACAAAGCCGTCATTACTGGGGCAGGAGTGGATCTTCACCCAGAATGATACAGCAGCGCCCTCTGGCCCACATGTGTCAGGTCGGGTGATACAGGCCTCGGACAAGACACCCAGATCCACCCACTGATACAGTACGGGGTCTGTCACCACTGCTTTGCGGATCTTCGAATGAGAAATCAAAATTGGGTTGGAACAGAACTGGAGACAGGTCTTGCCTTTACTAGGGTTGTGTTGTTGGGGGATATTTGTTTACTAATTGATTCACCTTTCGCTGGATGAACACATCAATTTATCCCCCCCCCCACACAGACATCAACTTACCTCTCCCTGACCGATCATGTTGATTTACCTTGCTTTGATCGAACACATCGATTTAACTTTCCCTGATTGATCACATTCCCTGATTGAAAACATTGTTCTACCTTTACCTGATTGAACACATCGATTTACTTCTCCCTGATCTAACATATCAATTTACCTTTCCCTGATTGAACATATCGATTTATCTTTCCCTGATCAAACACATTGATTTACCTTTCCCTGATTGAACACATCAATTTACCTTTCCCTGATCAAAAACATCGATTTACCTTTCCCGGGACAAGTGGTCAGGGTGTCAAAGCTCCTGTAGAGGACGGCAGGGGGTCCATTCCAAACACCGGGTGGTCCCCAGATCACTAAATCATACTCTAACATGTGGTTTACTGTCGGAAAGGACAAATGGAATGTGTAGCTATGTTTACTTTAAAGCAGATTTTTGTTGGTCTTTAAAATATAATTTTTCTGGTGACACATCTGAGGCAATTAAAATTGTCATGAGCCTTATTTTTTGGACATCATGCCAGACCAACATAAAAAGAACACCCACCAGTGAAGATGACAACACCTTCACCAGAAACCAGCGTCTGTTTCTCTTGCGCTGTGCCGCGTCTCTAAATGATGACGTCACGTTTGTCACGTGTTGTGGCGCAGGCGACGCACAAATCATCTGACAGACATCTGGAATTAATAAATCATAAAAAATGCTGTCACAAACAAATAATGGGATCCAAAAATCATAAACCTGATTAAAATGGTTCTTCATTCTCGAAAAAAAATGTCTCCTTAAGCTCATTTCATATCATTTCATATCAGGGTTGGCTGTGACATTTATTTATCAGCTGGGGTGTGCAGATTTCAATCCTTCTAATACAGTCAAGAGGATTGGCTGTGGAGATTTCTTACCTTCTAATACAATCCATGGGATTGGCTGAGTAGATTTCCTACCTTCTAATACAGTCCATGAGATTGGCTGTGTAGATTTCTTACCTTCTAATACAGTCCATGGGATTGGCTGTGTTGATTTCTTACCTTCTAATACAGTCCATGAGATTGACTGTAGATTTCTTACCTTCTAATACAGTCCATGAGATTGGCTGTGTAGATTTCTTACCTTCTAATACAGTCCATGAGATTGGCTATGTTGATTTCTGACCTTCTAATACAGTTCATGAGGTTGGCTGTGTTGATTTCCTACCTTCTAATACAGTCCATGAGATTGGCTGTGTAGATTTCCTACCTTCTAATACAGTCCATGAGATTGGCTGTGTAGATTTCATACCTTCTGACACAGTCCATGGCATTGGCTGTGTAGATTTCTTACCTTCTAATACAATCCATGGGATTAGCAGTGTTGGTCTCTTACCTTCTAATACAGTCCATTGGATTGTCTGTGTTGCTTTCTTACCTTCTAATACAGTCCATTGGATTGACTGTGAAGATTTCTTACCTTCTAATACAGTCCATGGGATTGGCTGTATATATATTTCTGTTTCTGCAAAGGATTTCTCAGCTTTTATTGACTGTGTGTCACTTCTAATATTCTTCAGGGATTTGCCATGTGGATTTCCTCAATCGGGTTGGCTGTGCTGGTTTTTTACCTTCACAGTGAATATAATTGCCCATGTTAGTTTCTTACCTTAAAAATACAGTCCATAAAATTGACTGTGTAGATTTCTATCACTTTCCCAATTATGTTCTGTCCTGGCTCTAATGCTGTGAACTTCTGTTTCCTGAATGTTGCCTGTCTCCAGCAAAAAGTTATCAGCAGTACGAGAAGAATTCGGTTAAATTTGATATGTGCTTCCATCACATAGCATCTCAATTGAAGCCAACAAAATAATTCTAATTTAACAGTCTTTCATAAAAAAACTTAGACTGTTCAGTGGAAGATGAACATATCAATTCGGGTGTTCGTCAACATCTTAGGTCAGAGGAATTATAACACGTGTTGTGTTTGCACATGGGACGTCCGTATGTTCCAACACCTATTGGCGTTTTACGAAATGTGAAGTAGCGGAATCAATCAAATTTACCAGAGAAAATCAAAACTAGATAATATATTCGTTTTTTCACTTTCACACAATTCTCCTTTGCCTCAGATCAACCAGACACCAGACCAACGAGTCAACCAGGCACACATCTGGGAACTCGCGTCAAGTCAGCCTCACTTTGGGATAGCGTCCATACAGTTGCAACATCAATTTCCCACGTACCCACTCCTTGGGGGTTTGTTGATACCGAGTGCTGAACCTTGGGGAGGCTGTCCCACCAACAGGGCTCCCCTCTTATACAGTTTCTAGTCGCAATCTAGCTATTCATAACCTGTAAACTTGGCAATTGTTACCTTTTAAATATCTTATTCACAACATGAAGATACATTATCAGCCATTTTATGTTATAGCATCAGCTGGCTGCCGTCCTGCTCTATGTTCAAGTTATTCAAGTTGTTGGTCAATGAAAGCTATCCCCGAATGGCAATTAGGTGTCTGGTTTTTCTGGGGCACCCCGCGCCGTCACCCTACAAAGTAACCTGTAATTCGAAGTCTCTTTCAAAATTTGAATTACAAGTCATAAGTTAGTATGAATTTTCACTTAATTCGAAGGGAAAATTGGACCATTAAGCACTTCGAATTAACCGGAACACACCTGTATTGACATCTGTTTTTAGAAAAATTCGAATTGTGAACGAAACGTTCATGTACTTAGAAAATGCTAACAACACAATTTGCGTAGGTTTTGAAGATATTTCGCCTGAATTGATACGGACAAATGGTAAGGATCAACTTCAGCCAGAATCATTAGACTTATAATTAAAATGGCAAATGTTCCCTGCCGTAATTATTTGGTTTACATATATGATCAATAGACTCCACGTAAATAGTTTTCTTCATTTAATAATATCAGTGGCGGATCCAGAATTTTACGGTTTAACTTTGATAGTGTTTTAGATACTGGACAAGTTGGTTGTTCGCCGATTACATTTGATTGTTTCTAGTCACCTTCGGCTTTGAATCAATGATGCTTTTTGAAAAATGTTCCGGATGTTTGAAAATACCTAGATGTTGGTTGGGTTTTTTATAAATAACTCAAATTAGAATTAACGGGAATTATCAACTTTCCACTGTCAATGCTGGCAGGATTCTGCCGGGATTCGGCAGAAAATAACAAAAAAAACTCGAATGTTGATCCATGTGCAACTAGATTTCATTGGTCAAGTTTATTTTTGATAGCATAGCTATCAACAGAGTTCTTGTTCATGAAGTGATATTTAAATTTAAATTTATAAAGCATCAACTGAAGCAGTGTTATTCATTCGAGTTTTTCCTTAGTTACCAGAACACAAAGTTGACAGATCTGGCAATTATTTCTTTTCTTATTTTTCCTATATTAAATTTTTATAGCTAGTGAAAACTTTGATGGGATATGCTTTTCAAACCTCTAATTAAAAATATGCATTAAAAGAACTGACATGTCAAGATATGTAGCAGAAAATGAAGCTTAAACTGAAACACAAAAATGCCAGATCTCCCAAATCTGTCAGATCTGACATATCTGGCAATTACTGAAAAACACAATTGTTTGTCAAATGTAAAGTGCAACCTAGGGCAATATTGTTGGTAGCAATATGCATTTAAAATTTGAAATATGATTTCATCATCACTCATTTATCAAACGTAGCAGAATTTCTTTAATTGATTTTACTTATAACGATGGAGTAGCTGTGAAGAGAATATGGTGATTAAAGTTCAACTCACTGATCTACAAATACCTAAACAAAGGATAATATTTCTCATTTTCCAAAAAAAAATTGAATTAAAATTCTCTTGGAGTGTTTCGACACTGACAACAATAAGACAAAGAAAGCAATCTAGTTTTTTCAAAATGGGGAGGTTTTCATCTAATTGGATGAATTAGACAAATTGGACAGATGCAGTGGTGCAT
>JBCAUG010729711.1:0-12074 GCA_038406175.1 Haplosyllis leylae | reverse complement strand
CTCAATTCCAACCAATACCAATGGTCCCCTCCACCAGCCACAAAAATTCACCTTTTTTTTGGTGTTTTTATTGCGCTCCCCGATTTTAACCACTTAGGTAACTCTAGCGAGTCACCAATAAAGAAGAAAGGACGGAATTTCAAAATCAATGTGGCGATCTCATTTCGGCCATCTTTTATTGAGTAATGGAATGTAAACAAGTTGGTTTTTTTGATCATTTTAAATTTTATTAGATTGCAATCGGGTGATGGTTACGTTCAAATGTTTTGCTTTAGTCAAATAAAGGGATTTAGTGCTATCGGCAATAATATTTTTCACACGATTCGCTTCAGGAAATTTCATATAATTTCAATTGGTCTTGTGATGATACCTGGTCCTGTAGTATTGGCTATGTGTGGAGGTTTATGTAATTACAATTGACTCCTCTATCAGCACCTACCCAGAACACACAGACTTACTGAGTCGTATTTAAATAGAAATTATACAGTGGTGTTTAGGTTTTAACAACTAGACACGGTTCCAATTTTGGTACAGAAGCCGCTTCAAATTGCCTTCTGTAATCCAAGATTCAGCTTCCTCATAAACGGTCTGCAAGTGTGTCAACAAGTTCATCTTTCTAATATAACTCAACACTCAAAACCTAGCCTTCTTGATCTATAATGTAGAACTTCATCGATCATGACAAATCAAATCAAATAAAAGCCATGTTTTAACGTCCCCCCTCCCCAGCATCACTGGCCAAGCCCTTGCGGCCGTATGAGACAAGTCAAGATACAAATCACAAATCAGCCCTTCTGGGGGTAGAAGAAAATTCCGAAGGGAAAACCACCAGGCATTGGCTGTGAAGGGTGAAAGACATCTCACATACGGCCAGCGATCAGCTGAGGGTTCATGGATATTAATCCACTTTCAAGAACAATTGATAACACCGCGGTCGGGTTGTAAGTGAAGTTCCACCATTTGTCAGCATAAATAACGCACAGTCCTAGACGTTCAATCAGTGACAAATTAGGCTCCTTCCAGGTGGTAGATTTGAATCCCTGTTTCCCTTTCATGTGATAATCTTTTATTAATTCGCAGAATTCTGTGTCTTTGCTGATTCTACGAACGGGTGGAAGTGGTCTGCGGAAGACTGTGGAAATACGGTGGAAGCGTTCGTATGCGAGTCACACATAGGTCAGGAATATTTTTGCGATACGCTTAGGTTTTGTGGTGAACACAGGTCGGATTCAAATCAAGGTTCTGACTACATTGCATTTTTCTTTCTTTGATTTCTCTTCTCTCAGGATAACATTTGAAAATCTAAAGTGAGCAATCGGTGGAAAATTAATATTTCTATCCAACTGAAGATTTAGATTTGAATTATACATAATACAAGAAAATTTTTTATTGCAAATATTGCACTTTTTTAGTTCTTACTACATTGCATTTTGTTGTCTTCAATGTTTGAGGTTTTACTTGAATGTATGTGCAAATTAAGTCTTCAATCGGACAGAAATATTAATTTTTCACCGATTGCGCATTTTAGATTTTCAAATGTTGTCCTGGGAAGAGAGAAATCAAAGAAAGAAAAATGGCAATGTAGTCAGAACCTTGATTTGAATCCGACCTTTGGTGAAATTTGCTTTTGCTTGGCGTGAATGTCAAAAGACAAAGCATATGGAATTTTAAAGTTATGCCGCTTGCCACTTTTCCTTCGATCGGAGTGAAAACCAACAAGATTCAATCGGGTTCTTTCCTGGAATTTCAGCATAAGCAAATCCTGAAAAACATTTTAAATTTTGGAAACAAGTAATTACAGAAAAAACGGCACTGACGCTGATGGGACTTTGATTTGGATCCGTCCTGTAGCAATGATTATCATCACATTCGTTTTAATAAAGTATGTATTAAATTAACTTCAAGTCTCATTTCTCGTAGGCGATGTTTGCCACCACACCTACACCCTACAGACTGGAGACAAAATTAACATAAGCAGCCCCGGATACACTGATCGGAAAAAATACCCGCCCAGTGCCTCATGCGCCTATAACTTTAATGTGGGAGAAAAGGATGAGATATTGTAAGTAAAAGATGTTTCAGTTTCATATGAAATGAAAACATGCGCACCTCAAAATTGTAAAGAATTTTAGGCATTGTAATTTTAAAAACTGTATGGAGGGTATGTTTATTTTTAATTTACTGAAATTTAAATAATTCATTGAAATACAGTGGTGTCACTTGTTTCTGGCCCAGCACTTCATGCAAAAACACATTTATTATTAACCACTTCATGTTGCAGAAACAAGTGCAGACTTTACCCAGTGTCTTCTCAAAAATTTATATTTAAAAATTTCCACTCATTTTTTCACACATTCTTCTTTAATATTCTACCAATTAATTTCAACCAATTATTTCTCATAAAAACTTTGTACTCAGTAACAATTAAGGAATTTATCATTTCGAAATCCTATGAAAATTGTGTATTTTGGTGAAGTAGCAATTTAAGTCATGTGGTAATGTGCAGAAACAAGTGCAAAAATCACCAGACTTTATGTGCAAACCGTAAAGCCATTTAAAAACAATTGCCACTATTTGCAACAGGGAAAATCAAAAACGTTTTGTGACCAACTCCAACTACATTTTCATTCTACCTTTCAATGCCTTTTGCAAACTACTTTTGCAATCACTTATGGAGGTTACCTTTGCAAACTGCTCTAGTGATTACTTTGACAACTACTTTTACACCAATTTTAAAACATACTTTTGTAACATTATTTGCATCCTTAAAATAGCTCAATTCTAACTACCAATTGACACTAAATTAATGTCTACTTATCCACAAAACAGTCAAAGTTCAACCTATCCCTAAATCACCCTAAAGGAACTCCAAAAAATTCTGAGAGAAGTGTGGGTATCAAAAGATTCTGATTGGGTATTTTTAATGATGGTACTTTTCCATTCATTCACGTGGTCAGTGACGTCATTTAATATGATTTCAATGATTCGCGAAACAAAGCACAATTAAGCAAATCAGTGTGTCCCAATAAACCTTTCCTGAATCAATACATTAAAGTTTGTTCTATTTGCGATAACACATTGGCCTTTGTTTATGCGTTTCAGGTTTCTGATACATGAGGCAGACTTACATGGAGGTCCCAGGTGTTCTACGGATCATCTCTTGTTTCCGACTATCATTGATTTGACCGGCGTAATGGCATTTGTGGACGATTCAGTCACCGACCCAGTTCGGTAAGTTTCAAACGATTTACTAAATTTCACGGTGAATGCCTTGTCGTTTGATAAATTACGGAAGATCCAATTATCAGTGAAATTACTGGCGAACTAAGCAATATTTGGAAATCGGGGTGAAAATAGGAAAATTATTGAGGATGTTACAGACAAAAATGTGACATTTTTCGTAGTAACATCTAGGAAGGGTCTCCACCAACTTGGGAATTTTTGATGCACCGTTTTTGAGAAGCAACTTTGATATATTAATTTGACATGCACATTTTTTGATGTACATTGACCTTTTTGCACTTAATCTATCTGAAGGGTCCTCAATACCTTTCGAATTTTTGATGTGAAAATTTGATGCACAGTGACCTTTTTGCACTTACATCTATGTCAAGGGTCCCCACTATCTTTGTAATTTTTGATGTGTAATTTTTTGATGAGCAGTGACCTTTTTGTACTTATACTTGGTAATACATCCCCACCACACAGCAACCATAATGTATTTGTAATGCATGCTAATATTCTAAACATAATGCACCTGTATTCCAGCTAATAGGTCAATGGTGACTTATTTTGCACTTATACTTCACCACAATGACAACTTTGCACTTAAATTTAGTGAGGGGTCCCCACCACCAACCTGTTCCAGTCAATTTGTAGACACAGTCAAATTTTAAACATTATAACCTTTTATGCACTTACATTTGTGATGAGTCTCCACCACCCAGCAACTATATTTGTGTGCACCAACCTTCCAAACATAAAACACCTCATTTCCAGCCAATACCAAGTGTCCCTACCAAAGCCAATATAATCCACTTTTGGCACTTTTTTCATGAGTACCTGTAATTAAACCACTTGGGCAACTCTACCAGTCACCAAATCCAAATCCTGCCATTGAAAAACCATTCCTTCATGAAGTTCACATGAACTTCATTTGTAACATCGTCTGATTTATTGGCCACAGAATAGAGTGTTTTCGATTAATCTGAGCTTCAGGATCAGTATTCAGGATGAGTTTTCAGTAATAAAAGACTGCTTGTACATAAATTTGCAGTCTTGTATTTACAAGACTGCAAATTTATGTACAAGCAGTCTTTTCAAAAATCCCTTCCCCACAAGACTGCAAATTTACATACGAGCAGTCTTCTAAAAAGACTGCTGGTATGTAAATTTGCAGTCTTGTGTTTTCATTTAAAGACTGCTCGTATGTAAATTTGCAGTCTTGTGTAAGACTGCAAATTTATGTACAAGCAGTCTTTTCCATCGAAGCTCAAGCTAAATACTCATCCTGAAGCTCAGGTGTATAGGATCCACCAGAATAGAAAACGTGTGCAGACATCTCACATAAAAGACTCTGAAGCCATTCATCAATACCAAGAACATCATTATTACTATAGATCTACAAAGGAAGTTATATTTTGTTCTTATCAGGTGTTGTCATCATCTTATATCTTTTCAGTGTGTGCAAAGGTGTGACAAACCGGGAACCTCTTCACGTTGCAAACAGCTTTTATTTTCACTCCGATTCATCCGTTTCTGGGAGAGGATGGCTCGTTGAGGCAATCGTCCAAGATCGTAAGCATTGCGAACTTTGAAGAGAATTTTGGTTTCCGTTGGAAAATTACTAGCAACCATCGCCAAATATGGCTGCTCAGTTATCCAGTGACCTTTGTTATGCCAAGCATTGTTGAGGTGCTAATGAACAAAATAGCATTGTGAATTAGTAGACAGCCGAAAGAGCGATCATTTCTAGTAATGCTAACCTTCTTGAGTCACTTAACATTTTACCACTGCACTCTTTATTAATTTGATTATAAATAACAATTATTACTTTTATCGACCATAAGAACAATATCATTCATTTCATTTAATCTTAATAAACAATTGTTTGTGTCCATCATTGCTAGAAATGAACGTGAAATATGGCGTCGCAATTGACCAATGGGCATTGTTCTTCCAGGTATTGTTGGAGTGTCTATGAATAAAATAGCATTGCAATTAGTGTCCGTTTTTGTGATTGGATACCCGACTTCACGTTCATTTCTAGTAATGAATAGTTATATTTGCACATTTAGTTTCTAAAGTGATTTAAAAAGTCTATTGTTTCTGAAGGCACAAGAATCGTCAGAAGTGACGACTGCAAATCGGAATGTGGAACAATAGAATGGTGCCACAGTCACATTTGCTTGTGCACCGATGGGAGACATTGTACTCAATGTAAGTACAGATATCCTTCGAACTAGCAACGAAGCAGTGAATTAAGGGAAATTTAGTCAACTTCTTTTGTTAAACGAAGTCAATGTCGAAGTAGGATGTTTTCATTCAGATACATGTTGACGTAAGCTTGTGCAATGACCCGAAACCACGCTTTCCAAGTTGGCTACTTTCCCTATATTCATTGAGTCGTACATATGTAGCAGATTACAGGGATTTGGTAGAATCGTTCTCTGGACATTGTGATCTTAACTTTTGTGCTATTTAAAAACGGGTGGGTTCTTGTTCTCCCTTATGGCACATTCACGCTGCACGGCAATGGGGCCAAGACAGGTACAGGGAACTGGATGGGTCTTGGTTCCTTTTCCTGTCTTGGACCAGTGTGAACATTCCTGTACAATGTATTAGGACCCATTAGTCCCAGTCCCGTTCCCATCGAATGAATAAATGTGATACTGAAGTACCAGGCAGGGAAAACTCAAATAATGATCCCTCTTACACTTGACACTGACTTTGAGTAAACCGGAAGTTAGGGGATGGTGTGCAGCAACTCCTTTGGGGAAAAATCAGGACTCCGAATTAAGTCAATCCCAGGAATTCCCATTCATGAGAGAGAGAATGTTCTTTTTCAGAATGCTCTTTCAGCAACTATTACTCGACTGTACATTTCAAGGTTACACATTTTATTGAACTATTTGATTTTTTTACGAGAGAGACAAAACAAAGCTGGCAATGTCGGCATTCTTGTATTGGGGAGAGTTTGTCAAAAACACCAATGAAGACATCCTGCTTCGACATTGACTTTGCTTCACAAATGAAGTTGACTAAATTTCACTCACTGATTCATTGCTTCGCATAATATATAGCTTGCGAGCCGGGTGCTGGTGACAATGGAGCTGGAGAAGGAGTCTGTGAAGCCTGTGAAAACGGATTCTACTCTGCAGGAGGGACAACCTGCAACTACTGCGGAGACAACACAGATTCACATGGAGAAACAGTGGCCAGGAGTATATATGATTGCAGTAAGACCTTCGTTTTTCGTTCTATTCCTTGGTCACAATATGTTGTAATTTGATCGATGGTAGAATGACCTATTGGTTGAGATTTCCTGTTTTTCTTCAATGTTTTCACTGAAAATTCAATGACATAAATTTTGAAAAAAAAAGAGATCATTCGAACTTGCAACCCGTTGTGCAGTTTTCGGGGAAATTTTGGCAAAATAATAGGTTGGCGCCCCCACCTCGGGGTTGGCGCCCCTCGTCTGGGAAATCCTGGGTCCGTCACTGATTGACCGTTCATCATGATGAAATGGACAGAGATTTTAAGGCTGTGTGAAAAAAGCTGGACTTTCCTTTGTTAACTTGTAGCATGCAAGGCTGGTTTTGGGAATCAGAATGGAGTAGGGGGAGGAGAATGTGTGCCGTGTGGAGACGGCAGTTACTCGGGTGGATTCGAACGAGTATTCGACCCGTGCACATCGTGCGGTGACAACACCAACACTGGAGGAGACAACATGGCTACATCAGCGAACCAGTGCGGTAAGCTGGTAGTAAAAGTTAATAAACGTAGCAGTGGAACTATTTTGGAACAATTCCACGTTTCAGCGAACCATTACTAGCAATCATCGCTAAAAATCTCTAAGAACTTTTTGCATAATAGTCTAATTTGTGTTGGTTTTTTAATGTTAATGAAATGTAGATGGTGACATTGGCATCATTTTAAGACTGGTGTAATTCATTTTTTGATAGGATTTCTAATAAAGGTTAAAATTTTCTGAAATATTCGAGAATTCCACTTATGAAAAATTAGTGATGATTGCTAGTAATGATTAATATTTGGGCTAATTGTTCACAGACATCACCAAAGACAGCATGTTTGTGAAAGGGAATTACCTTGCATCCATGAAATAACACTGATCAGCCCTACTTTTGGTAGCAATGTTGCCACACAATTTTTGCGAAGTTTGGAATTTTTGCCACAACATTAGAGTGGCACATAAAAAATAATTTTTTGCTGACACACAAGAATCACTCTCTAAATGAAACTCTTTAGATGCTTAATTTTGATTTTTTAGCTTGTAATGCGGGACACGAGATGACAGGGAATCCAGGACTGTGGCCGCAGGATTGTTCCCCCTGCGGGCTCGGAAGGTACGCGGCAGAGGGCAACGGGTCGTGCACAGACTGTGGGATCAACGAAGACACCAACAACAGCGTGGTCGCGTCTGAATGCTGTGAGACACTTGGTTTTGTTCAACAATCCAATAATATTTTTAAATCTGGGAAAAAATCCCAAACCATTTCCTATAAATCTGATTTTGCTGAAATTGCTGTTTGAAGGTTCAAAATGCACCCATAAATTTAGCATTTCCAATTTCGGGATAAGCAGGACATAAATTTTCTTTTTGTTTGATTCCATGATCTATTAATTTTGGGTCAAACAAGGTGATTTTCTTGCTTATTATCATCTTATGAGGTGCAGAATATTAAAGTTTCCTTAACATTGATCGTATAATCATTTATCACAATAACTCTATTTTAAAAATAACATTTCTTTAGTTCGTTCCCACCAATGTCCCACACGCTATATTTGAATCCGAGTGCACAAAATCAAAAAAACTAAAAAGACATTACAGGATTTCAGTGATTTTTTTTTTCAGAAAAGTAATGATAATAATAAATCAATCATACGTAATTCAATTCAACTCCCTAGTCAATAAGAAGGAAATTAGCAATGAATTACTCCTTGTAGTCTGTAAACCCGGGTATGGTCGTAATGGATCTGGTGTGTGTGTGGAGTGCCCGGATGGATTCTATTCCCCCAGCGGAGAAAACGTCTGTTTACGTTGTGGAGACAATGCGTTCACCAATGGAGCATTTGGGTCTACGCCACAGACCACGTGTAGTGAGTATCAATCAATCAATCGATCGATCGATCGATCAATCAGCTTAAGTTCATTTTGATAAAATCACACAACATGAACAAACAAATTCTTAGCAGAAAAAAAATTGTAGTTTTCGGAGAAGCATCCAAGCAATCTTCATTCTTTGTTGGAATGTTTGATATTGCAATCAAACAATACATTGTAAGGGGAAAGTTTGTAGATTACAGTTTACTGTATTGGTCAATGACGTAGGTTTTGAAAATTAATGAGACTTCATGAATGAAGCACATATATTGCAATACAATTGAGTTATTATACAGAAAAAGAAAACCAGATGCCGTCACCTTCTAATCATTTTTCATAAAGTCCTAGGGTGGATAGAATTCTCCAATCGGAGCAAATTATACCATAAATCCTTTTCTGTCCCGACAAATGTCCCATTGCTCGCACTAACGAATACACACATGGAATCCAAATGCATTTACTGACACATTATCCTTCCAAATACCTCACTGACCCTAAGTTATCGACAAACATCAGGATAATAGTGTCTAATATGTGAAAAGAAATTTGCACATTTTATCTGATTTGATGATTCCTCCTGCATGAAATGTAATGTCATTTTCGGCATTTCTTTTATTTAAATTCATCACAGTAACAAGGTTTTCCAGTCTGTTTAAGGTAATTCACTGTTGGCTTTTTCTAACTACAGCTTGTATCCCTGGTTACGGAGAGAACGAGAATGGTGAGTGTGTTGCTTGTGGTGACGGATCGTTTGGATCTGGAGAATCACCTTGTACGTCTTGTGGACCGAACACCAACACAGGAGGAAACGACAACGCCACCGAATCCTCACAGTGTGGTATGTTACCAATTTGTGGTGAACCAAACCCACGGCTTTGTATTACTAGCTTCACTGTAACCTATACGAAAATAGGATCACAGTGAATTTTTCTTCTTCTTTCACATAGATAGTGCTTCTGTAGGATTTAACCAAGCGACTTGATAGAATTGCTTAATTCCAGACACACTTTTTTATCATGACCGTGATCTCATGTGGAGCTCTTTAAGTGAATTTTTAGCATAAGATGGCTCTTCTTAATATCAAGGTGCACTTAGAATTGACACCCAAAAATGCTAGTAATGTTATGTAGATTGTATCAGATTTAATGAACATAAAAGGGCACACTCATTTCGTGAACCAAAACTGCTGTTGGAACCAAGATTTTCATTACCCTGCATCACTTCGAACCATTTGTGTTTTATTTTTGTATTCACTCCCTCAAGAAAATTTCTTATGACCAAAAAAGCATTGGGTTCGTAAGGCAATCCTAAAAAAGATGTAAATGGCTGGGACATAATGAAAACTTCAAAATATGAAGAATTGTCTTTTTAGGCAGTGGCGGATCCAGGATTTCCCAGAGGGGGTGCGTCAACCTCCAAGGTGGCGGCGCCAACCTATTATTTGGCCAAATTTCCCCCAAAACTGCATGAAAATGAAAGAATTTGGAGCCAGAAGGGGGGAACCATCCCTAGAGCCCCGGTAGATCCGCCAATCTTAGGGGTAACTTTGCAACCTTCAGTAGTCATGTATTCTCGTCCCAACAGCTTGTAATGCCGGTCATGGAGACAATAACAATGGTACCGGACCCGTGGTGGGAGAAGGCTGTACTGTGTGTGGAGTGGGATCTTATGCTGCAAGAGGAAACAACACTTGCACATGGTGTGGTCCCCACACTGACACTGGCAGAAACCCAACTGCTGCATCGGTTGACGAGTGCGGTTAGTCAAACTTCTGTTCTTTGAAGTGAAAATGTTCTTGAATAACAGTCGTTTTTACTTTGATCATTTGTTTTCGTTTCTACTCAGTGTGAAGCCTTGTTCACACGTACCAAAACCGAAATTTGGACTGAAATTCGGCCCGTTAAAGTTTTACATTGTGTCAATGGTGACGGGCTGAAATTCAGGTTAAATGGGTCTGGAACTCATTTAGCCCAAATTTTGGGCTGATACATCGGCGCATTGCTAAACTTTCATCAGTGTCTGTGTCTGTGTTGGTACGTGTGAATAAACCATAGATGGACTGGTAATACAAATGATATGACCACATACGTGTATTAATTACAGCTATTTGATGAATTTCAGGTTGTAAACCCGGTTATGTTGGTACCGCCACTTGTACTCAGTGTCCAGTCAACACTTACTCACCAGGACATATAGCACAATGTATATCATGCGGCGAACTGTCAGAAACCGATGGACCTGGAGCCACGAGCGCAGCAGACTGCAGTAAGTTGGACTTTTGGTGATGTCTAGCCTTGGATACAAAGACATGGTGGTGCCCTTCACCAGCTTTCTTCATCATCTGCACCTTTGGTGTGGAGCCTGCTGACCTGTTATAATATGTCATGGCAGCTAAGCCCTTCCAGCCACTTACTTTCTCTGACAGACTCTTAAATGATAAGAACTAAGTACTGTGGCTAGTTAAAACATTGAAAGCATTTCAAAGTGTAATTGTGATACAACATGTGTAATTAATCAGAATTCCAATGATCTACCAAAACACAATTTGTAATTTTGAAGTCATCTCTTTGAGTGCTACATCATTCTCACTTTACAGCTTGTTTCAATCAAACAGGGGTACCATAACATCCTGTCCCAAGCCTTTGGCAGTTTTACGATAATTAGGCCTGCATTAACCTGCAGTCATTGAGTGGAATTTGTTTATGCTGCCATGACGTCATTTTCCACGTGCCACCCAACCAATTGGCTCAACGACGCAACGTTATTCAGACATTGAGATACCATTGGAGACTTCCTTTTTCAAAATTTTCTTTTTGTTAAAACACACTCTGAAAATCCTGTTATCCTGAATTGACCTCCCTCCAAATGTTTGTTGTAGTTCAGCTTTCCACCTTCCACGGAAGCCTGACCATGGATGCCACATGGGATGACAGGTTGAACGACACTAACTCCACTGACTACAAAGAGTTGCAGCAGGAGGTTGAGAGGGTGGTAAGTGGGACATTTGACTTCCATCTGAGTTTTTCACGATAAGCGATTTGGCAGATTCTGCCAGATCTGGCAGATCCAAATCTTAGTTTTAACTCTTTGTTTTCACAGTCTCCCTGAATGTAGTAATGTGTATGGATTTTGGCAGAGGTTGGCACCCTTTGTAGGTCTTCAGCTATAATATTTATGTTTGTTCTAATCCGAAAAATTAAAATTCATGTCTGCCAGATCACCTATCGTGAAAAACTAGAATGGCGTTATACACATACCTTCTAAGATTAACATAGACTGAACAAATCATATATGTGAACGTAAATGATCATCCTTACACAAAACGTTCATTACAATCTATTTTTTTAGCTACTGGAAGAACTCTCAGCCATCGACGGAACGCAACGAATAGAGAACATCACTTTCAGGTATTTTAAAAATTGTAGTTCATCATCAGTCTCAGAAAATTTGCTGTTTCCATTCAGGAGCAGGAATATAAGTCAAAAAGCAGGAGAAATATTCACATTTAGAGCTTAATTTTTATTAAATCTTGTATTATGTTTGGCGCGAACGAATCTTTGATTCCACATGGATTCTTTACCCGAGTTTTTTTTTTGTAGCCGAGGAAGTATCATAGTGAGCTACGTGATAGTCGTTCTTGAGGCTCTGAAACAAACGGTTGGTGAAGAAGTCATATCAGGTTCGCATCTTTCGCTTTGTCCTTTTGAACCAAACGGATTTTTTTTATTTG
>JBCAUG010729700.1:0-12074 GCA_038406175.1 Haplosyllis leylae | reverse complement strand
CTACAGAACATGGTTTACCAGGTTTTTGGTTCAATTTTTCACTTAGTATTCAGTAGCAGATACAGGGTTTCCCAAAGTGGGCGCCAACCCCTAAGGAGCGCCAGCCTATTTGACCAATTTTCCACAAACCTGCATGAAAATGAAGAAATTTTGACCCAGAGATGGGGACACACTCCCCTGATCGCCAATGGTATTAGTGGTGAGGGTCCAAGCCCAGGTTTTTAGTGCAATGCCCAACTTTTATTGAGCTATCGTAGCATGTGCTATTTAGATCTTTAAATAGACTTTTGTTCGCAAACAACTTAAGGTTTTGAACTTTGGCGATTCAGAAAGAATCAACAAAGCATGGTCAAAACGAATCTCAGACTTACAACCACATGCCAGGTTAACTCAGTAGAATCAGTATTGGGCTCTTGCTCCAGTGACCATCAGATCAAGTTCCACCAGAAGTAATCTTTTATTGTTGCTGTGCAAACATTCGATGCCAACATTAACGGAATCTTTGTGTTCATTGCGAAAAACTCGAATAAATCACAGATTACCAAATAAACATTTCTACGAACCTTCAGGATTCTGCGTGGCGCGGGAAGTCGTCTGTATCTGTTTCTGGTGCGAACACCTACGACACAACTGAGTTTTTCCTATTTGGATATTTTCACTGAATTCTACAAAGCTAAAATTGTACTAAACATACTTGATGTGTTGAAAGTATTTTTGTCAATCAGCAAATTATGAAGTAGTCTCTCGTCTGAAAGAAAGAAATTTAACTCTTTTGTAAATCTATGATAGTTATTGAGGATTTTTCTTTTCACTGAATTCATTGAAAGATCTAAATAGGAAAAACTCGAATGGGGTACCAGAGGTATTACCCAGCCAACAACAGATACATTACCAGTCATAGTAATAGAATGTGCATTACTACCTCTGTTTAGATATCCATTGTGACTTACCATTGTCAATAGATACCATCCTAGAGATAGTAGTGGAATTACCTTTGCTTACCACTACATCCAGAAATGTATGTCATCAGATATGGAGTAACCATACTACTTTTGGATTTTATCTTGACTCACTGAATTCAGTGAAAGTCATTTAGGGAAAACTCAATTACTGTACGTAATATCAACATATATGGGCCAAAAACCGCAAATGTTTATTAACCAACACACCTACTGAATATGTCATCAGAATGAATTTGAACTCAGAGGTGTTTTTTTTTTTTTAATAATAACACCTCCAAGCTGAGACCATGGGCGTTTCTTTTAAAAAGCTGTCTCTGAGATAGATCCTGTAACAATTAAAAAAATCATTCTGAGACAAAAACCACAGGTATTTTCTTTAAGAAACACCTGCGCTTTTAGTCCGTACATATTAATAACACAGTACTGTGTCGTAGGCAAAATTGTTTCAAGAAAAGTGGTAAAATTCCGTCTCACGTCCTTAGCACAACTATTGTGACACAGCTGCACTTTAATTATAATTTGAGTATCAACTGCTCTTCTGAGAGTCCAACTCATTTCATTACCGTCTAAAAAATACGAAGTAACATCAAAGTTCGAACAAATATGACAACAAAAATTGTCAGGTTTTGGATTTTAATTTATTTACATTATTTGCAATAACTCCTTGTTTCGCTGAGGTTTGTGAATCAAGTACATCTTAACGAGATGAAATAACCGTGGGATCTTTTCACGCTAGTTTAGAAGCGAACCTCATGATACGCTTTCATTGTATTGATTCGTTTTGAGACTTTCATACATGACGGAATAAGTCAATGTGAAACACAGTCCCTTTTTTCTTGAGTGTACTTTCGCTTTTTCGCATTCTAAATAGACTAAAGCTTCGCCCAAACGTAAGGTTTACAAAATATTCTAGTGTACTGTAGATATTCTATTGAAATAAAAATTACAGTAGAACATTCTTACATACGTCTTGCTTGTGATGACCATGAATTTTATAGAATTCTAAAACAATCTAACACATTGTTCTCCTTACAATGAGCAAAATGGTACAAAACAAACTGGTCGTTGTAACCGAACTTTTGAACACTTCTGTCAATATCTCGATGTAACCGAAGTCGTCATAGCAGTGTAATACATTCAATTAGTCCTTCCAAACTCTCAGTAACAAAAACCACACCTTGATAATTAGTTTCAAAGTCTTGTGTTCAGTAAAAACAGAATAAAATGCTCGTTTTGACCGAACCGGTGGCTTTTGCCGAGTGAAATATTTCTATATTTCCGTTCTGAAAATTGATTTGCAAATTATAGTTTTCTGAATTTATATAGTGCACGCATCAGCACGCGTCAACACGAGCGCGCATACCTATCCTATCTCTGCCTTGGTGAACCGGAATGTGGCTCAGATAGACCACCACTAAGCATACATGTACGCACGCACAGTACATAAACTGCTGCCCTTTATATACATTGCAAACAACACACATACATTTAGTCCGTTTCTGCTTTACGGTACCAGAACCTGGCTCTGTAGTCGTCAGAACAGGTAACAAAAGCCGGGCCTGTTGGAGAGTGGATGATACATCGCACTATGTTATTGTGGCCTGAAATGGATTGTAACAAAAGTTAGTCGTAGTCAGAAGCTAACTAAAGTATCAATTACTTACTGTGCACTATAACCAACACTAGGTGTAAAATGGGAACCGAATTTTTATAGCCTTTAACAGAAAATTGCTCGTCGTAAGTGGTACTCTATAAAGCTATTCTTCAGGCAAACGTACAAAGAGTGAAATACGTACCCAAAGATAGTAGCTTTTGCCTGTCCGCGTTACGTGAATCCCAACAACATAATGACACAGTCTTCTCATCCGGAAACAACACTACAACAAAAGCAGGAGACCTATAATTGGTTACCGAGTGCGACATCATGTGAACCGAATTCTAGCAAGTTAATAGGTACTTTTCTGATTTCTTTATTTCTTAAATTATTAAACCGAGCCTCCTTTGGACGGTCACCAACTTTTCCAAAGAAATTTGGTCGTAGAAGGGAGGTTATACTTTGAATGATTTAGAAGGATTTAATAACTTTGAACAGTGAATGAATATTTGCCCACCGTAATCTTCCGTGTGGTTGAATACAGATTGGGTTCGATGCTCCATTTTACCCGTTGTACCAGCCCCAGTGTAGGCTATAAGACAACGTGAAGTACTCAACTCCCAGAGCTTTACCAGGGAATCCTTCCCGCTCGACAATACGTACTGAAAAGTAAAACAGTCGGCGTAAATACATTCCTGCTTTACAATGCGTAGAGTTTACAATTATTTCCAAAACCATGGACTAGAATATTATATATCCAAAAGAGACAGGGGCAATGCTTTACACAGAATGCTGTTTTTCTCTTCTTAACTTTAAAATTTCTCAATTCATCGCAATTTGACCGGAACTTTTCCCTAACTATACTATTCCCATAGAATTTCTGGAGATTCTTCCATCCCCTCGAGTTTCTAGAGAAGTCTTTGCATTAAACTTCCTGAAATATTTTCTTCCCGTACCTTAGAGTTTCTGGAGAACTCCACGGACCAGACTTCCTCTCCGTCGTGTGATTTGGTGAAGGTGTTGACGCACTTATTACTCACTCCGTCCCAGATCTTGATGTCTCCGTCCTTCGATGCCGTCACAAACATGTTCGCGTTCGGACTGTACTTCGCCTGCAACAAAAAACGCAGCCAATGTTAGGTTTTCTTGTTTTATTACTCTGTGTATAATTACCGCCCGCATCCGAAGGATGGGGGAAGGTAATAGTTTCACAGGTGTTTGTCAGTCCACAGGGGGGCAGGGGTACCCCAGTCCTGGCCAGGAGAATATTTTTTTTAAAAAAATGTTTGGGGGACATCAGTCCCCCGGGATAGGTTTACTATGTGGCGGGTGGTATGCCTCTTGCGTTCACGTAGGAGGACTTTCTTATATTTGTATATTTTTCAGTCCTTCCGTCTAGCAAAAACAATTTCAAACAAAAAAGTCCTCCTGCATGAAAGCAAGAGGCATACCGCCCGCCATATAGCAAGTGCTCACTATGCTGTCCTATCCTGGGGGGGGGGGGCACCCCATCCTTGGCTGGGGGGTGTACCCCTTCCCTGGCAAGGGAGAGGGGGTACCCCATCCATGGCTGGGGGATACCCAACCTGACCGGGGGGGGTGGGTACCCCAACCTGACCACCTGGCTTGGGTACCCCTGCCCCTGTTGACTGACTAACAAACCCAAACTATTACCTTCCCCCATCCTTTGGATGCGGGCGGTAAAAATGTGGAAAGTTGATAATAACTTACGGCTGTGATCGGTTTTTTGTGCTGATCCTTGGGATTACTAGCCACGAAACATTGGAAAGTGTTGACGTCATATAACCGCACTGAAAGGTAACAAAGAATATTGTCTTTCAACGTGTTGTTGTGGTGTTACACTTTAGCACTACAATCAACACTATGTTTCAAAATGGCACCAGGACTATTTTTTTAATCTTTCACACGCGAACATTTCTCAACCATTTTATCACATTTAACTGGTATTAAAACAAAGGTGTAAAACTGTAATCAATTTGCCAGTGGCTACTAGGGGTAAACTCTCAAATTGTATATTTAGTGTACAGGGTCTACTTACACGTGGGATGTTCTGTACCAACCAACATATAGTCTCCCCCTGGATGAAAACAAAGACACCGAACCTCTGCTGCCTCCTACAATACAATATAATACAACCCTACGGACACTGTGCAGTCATAAAATTGTTTGATAGAATAAGGGATTTTACAGTGTATTGTGCCAAATAAGGCTAAGTACAAGTCCAGCTTTATAAGAAAATTAATATGCCATTGTTACAATATCTTTATAAATTCACGGTAAATTTATCTTTAAGATGTTTGTCCAGAAATGAGTTTTATTTTCTCTTGAAGGGCAACATACCATCGTTCTTGGTTTATTAATCCAAAGCAGATAGGGCGGTTGGTGACATTATCGTCTGTACTAACCTGTATACTTTTGTAAGCTTTTTTGACTGATGGTTTTGAGTACTCGAAGAAGCGAACACTGAAGTCTTTACTTCCTGATGCCAGAATCTGGTGGAACGGGTGAAAGTCTAAACACGACACCTCCTGTACAAAAAAATGTACAAAAATTTAATCACAAAAAATCCAAAAATGGCAAGTCCAAATCTATATGATGTTTATTTAGAGTCCAGTACGTATTTCTCTGTTCAACTCGCAAAAATTCTGCTTACTACATCCTTGAATTTTAAGATCACAAATCCATAATGACAAATGATAGGTACGAGCGTATTTAGGACCAACTGCATTTTGGCAGTGACTGGAACTGAATCCTTTTTTGATAAACGTTTGTATTGAACTATTGTAATCAATGCCGAATGGTGCGAATGGCTTTGGAGTAAACAAGCCACTAAACTTGCCCCTGCATGGTCGTACAGCGTCCGTATAACCGGATGATTCTCCATCTGTTGCTGTGGCGTTTCCTGTGCGAGGATCTCCGCTGGCGTCGCGCTCTTTGCCAACATCCGCTCTACATCCAGGATCTACAGGCAGGTGACAATCAAAAGGCTAAGATATGATGACGTGAGTAAAAATGTGCCTTGTGTATTGGTAACTTTATTTCTGTTTTTCTTATTAATTTAAAAATTGTTGGAACAAACCTTAATCGATGTATCCTCAGATCCTGTTGCAATTAGCTGACCTGAAAAGAAGGTAAACACATTGTTTAATCGGAAGGCTACTGGCTATTTACACTTTGGAAAATTAAGTGGAACTTCAGATGAAATATGAAAATTCTAGTTTTCATTTACACACAAATTACAATAATTTGCACATGGAATTTACATCTACTATGAAAGCATGAATTTTCGGAAAACGGTCAAACGGGAAAACGGCCAAACGGTCATTTTTTATCATAGGATCTAGTTCAAAGTTTCTGAAACCTGTGGGACTTCACAAACAAGGAAGCATAAAATTGAAACCGGGGAAGTCGTCTATGACAAAGTTTCACTCGCAATGGGTCCCACTGTGGTTTACTAGTCTACTACAATCTGAGTTACTGGGTGGAACTTACCATTTTGGTGGAATGCCGCCGCCCTGCAAGGGCCTTTGTGCGCTGTTACGTAGCATGTTTCGTATTGTGAGGCTTCCGGGGAAATAGTTTGAACTGAAAAATAAATATAAAGAATCAACGCAAATACTGTAATCAGGTGTATTGTGGTTGCTAGAAATCTATAAAGTTTTTGAATGTTCATTACAAATGGTTCAAAAAGCCATCAGGACACCATTTGGCATAGATGTTTTTGCATTTGATTTCAGTAGGTGTAAAACTAGAACGCTCACTCACCATCTGTTTCAAACTCGAGGTCGATGCCGGATCCTGGTTTAATCGTCTCACCACGAACTTTATACTGTCCAGATTGCTCTACAAAAACACAAAATTTTTTTAGTTAATCATCTTCACAAAACAAAAAGAAGAAGAAAGAATGGACGCTTGAAAATAACTTTCGAGTTCTGGCATGAATGAGACCATAGTCATCTATCTATTTACCTTCCTCTGCTTTAAGACCCAACGCTACGACCTTGAGAAGTCTGTCTGACGGGGGACACGCCGGATGAGCCTTCACGACACCGGAGAGATTCACCGCTAGATTCTGGTATCCATCGTAAAACAATTGACTGTAAATATTACAAATTAAAACAATAAAGCGCGAGCTACACTAGCGTCATCAAAAAAGATTTGAATTCATCTCTGGAAAAACATTTCCGCATCCTATTCCAGTCTAAACAAAGTGTATACAATTTTCTCACTCGATTCCCATCCAAAAATTATATCAACGAAAACACTGCTTTAAAGTTCAATTTTGGTATTGTCCAATTTTTGTTTTGCAGTGACAATTTGCTGTCAGATATCAGAAACATTCATCAGACAAATATTAACCAACACCTTTGCAGTTTACTTTACCCAAATAGTCACAATTTTTAATTAACATTTCTAAAAATAAATCCTGATGTTAGACGGCTATTTCGACACTTGTGTAGGTTGTGTCTAAATCGGAAGTGACTCTTAAATCGCAATCTTTCATTTCCCTGAGAACTGGAACAGAAACAAATCAGGAAAGTTTTATTGTTTCGCTATTATAAGTATTCACTCTGTGTGCGAAGCAGATGCGGTGCATCTCACGAACCATGAAGGTCTTACTTGCTTGTGATAAATACATCAAATACTGTAACGTTCGCTTTGTTTACAAGATTATCATTATCAAATTGTTGCACTTGTACTGATATGCTAAAGAAAGGTGCAGACTAGAATGAAACTTATTGTGGAAAAGGGACAGAATTTTACAATATAACAGCAGATAAAGCTGTAAAAGAGAAGTTAATTTCCATCACCTGATCATCAATCTGTACAATTGCTCCCTATCTTTAATGTCCAATGGCAAATTGTTCATTTTATAGCGTAGTTTCACTGCAATTCATTAAAATTTTGTAAATTGCGTACACGCCGGGCGCAACCGGAAGCCGTTTATGGATATGGCGTCAAAAGAAAAATATCCGCTGAAATAAATCCCTTACCTCAAGGTGGCAGCACCACAATCATTGATAGATTGCCGCCAATTTGAGGAAAGTAATGTTTTCAGTGGTGTCTGTCTATTCACTTTTAACCTTTACTCCATTTTTAGGATGTGGCCTTTTTGCTGCTTGCTCAAAAGAAATCTATTGGCAAGTGGGAGGTTGGCCTTCGACTGAAAGGCTTTCTTGGTGCTGTTGTTTTCATTTCCAGTGGATTTTTTTCGGGAAATGTTACCAAAAATAGTCTAGACCTCACCATAAATCGGACGTTTGTCTGTCAATTCCTCGGCCATGCCTTTGACTTGTCAAGATTTTTTTTCTTTCAATCCGAACTTTTTGAGAAGTTTTCAAGGTTTCTCTTTTCTTTGAAACCCTTTTCTTAACATGTTAGACCAATCCTTCCTTTCTTGTTTAAAGTTGATGGCATCACCTTGTTCTTTTCTAAGACAAAGGGATTTTCTACCACAGTAAAAAAGTTCATGTTTTTCAAGTGTTCTGACAAAGCATCTTCACTTGGTTTGAACGCCTTGAGAAATGCTTGATTAATATTGCAACTAAAAAACCGAGACATCTGTCACAATGCATCGAGCCTTATTTACCTAGAGCTTAGAGAGTAAAGGATCTGACACATTATGCTCTTGAAAGATATATTTTGGCCAACTTAAGTGGCTGATTTAGCATTTGCTCAGACAGGCAGCGGCTCACACAAAGAATATTGCTCATATATCCCGAAATACTTCGTTAAATACGAGAACAATGGCAACTCCAAACGCACTCGCTTTCTTGAAGCTAAAAATTGTTTGAAAGTTCACAAAGCTCACTGAAGGGCGAACCATTGAATCTCCCTTTCATTGGCACATTTAAGGGGCCAGGACCAAAATTATTTTATTTCGTGGGATTTTTAAAAAAAATAGACGGGGGTCTAGGCATATGAATCTTTGCTATTCAGTTCTAATCTGCGACATGGCCCAGTATTTGATTGCAATTTACAAGCTTCATTTGACCCCCTCATAGACTTCAATGCATTTCGAAATTGTGAAAGTTCACATGTTTGACGTAACACAGTTTCAGCGCCCTCTACAGAGAATATTGGATTTGCCCCTGCATTCATGGATGTAGTTCTGTGTGTACGTGTGTCGATACGTACAGGAACACAGACTTATTGTACACAGATATTATGTTACATTACATAAATCGTCTAGACTGAATTATTGATTGCTGTATCGCAAGTAATTTGAATGTGACACGCCGAGTTGTCCGGGCGACCAAAAGATTTACCTTTATTTTGTTAGCATTTTTAGTTTACTTCCTTGAGATGGTGGTATCATAGAAATTTAAATTTTGCGAGTTTAAAATGTTACATTATTCGCGATACACACTTTCCAATGTAGTTCAGTTCTCCCAATACAAAATACAATTGTTCAATATTAACTTGGGAGATCACTGAAATTTATGTCAATAACAGCACAAGTCTATTTGTGGAATTTTTTCGAATCCCTTTTCATTCGATATTGGATCGTTTTCTACGAAACCAGCTCAGCAGGTGTTTAATGTTACAGTCATAACTTTGCCTGGTGATAAGATGACGTTTGACTGTATGCAATACTGTGTAATATCACGTAAACTAGTGACTCAAAACGCAATACAAGCGATGCAACCAAGAGGCTTAAGGCCAGGTTAACACAAGGACAGCGGATGCGAAAACATTCTCCTATCGTTTCCGCCACATTGATTAGGGGGGGGGGGGCAGATCATGATCAGCAAGTCCAGAATGATCAGTAAGGAAAAATAGGGAATATGGGCGAGGGTATGCTTAATGTGAGGTCTTTCTTGTTAAAATGGTTATGAGTATCCGATATATATTTTTAACCTCGGTCAGTGTGAATAAATATGAAGGAAGAAGTGACCGGGAGAACACGAATACAAAAAGATATTTAAAGTTTACCATCTATAAAGTCAGTTCCGTATCCGTTTTCACTGAGTCACAGTGGTGTAAATTATCCCTAAGAAATAAGGAAATGTGAACATGGAAATGGAAGAGGAAAGTGGAGATGACGACTATCACCGTAAAACAGCAGTCTCAATCACACCAGTGATAAAACCGTTGGGTAATTGCAGTGCAATCTCTCGATTCCATCAGATGTCGCTCATTTAAAACCACTATGGTTTTAAGTGGATGCGAGTGAAAAAAAGAATATTATTGCAAATCAGAAATTGTATAAGGAATAATTCTTCGATACTCTGAAGCAGTTAAATTGCAAAAAAAAAAAAATGCAGTTTCTTCAGGGCTGAAGAATGAGTTTCACATCCACTCTCTTGGCCCACACCCTCCCCTCTGCTGCCAACGATATTTAAACAATTAATACTCACTGAATTAATTCGTACACAACTTATTTCTCTTTTTCGTTCCCACTCTCTTTCTGAAGGCATTTTGTTGTGTGTTTTTGTTTTTGCAAAGTGTGCCTCACACAGCGATCCCTTGTTTATTGTTTATTCAAGAAGTAAAGTAACAGTCTTTGAAGGATCGTTTTATGCCAGTGAATAAATCGTGATGTGTTTATGTCTGTTGTTTGAAAGATTTTGATACTGAAATCAAGAGGTGAAATGTCATGTCAACAGCGACTCAACCGCAACAAGAAAGAAATGTGGAAAACTCATTCCTTAAGTAAGAACTCTGCTTCAGAGATCAAACTTCTGCATGTGGTTTGCGAAGGAATATCCAAATGTATCTACCGACACGAGAAAGAGACGAAAATTAACATTCTATATCCATTTTTTGTTACTACTAAGATAACTTATGTTGAAAGAGGTTGCTTTGAATGAATCTCTTTTCATCCATGTTGCAATGCAGGCACGCAAGCCAACCTTCCGAAGTAGTACCTGAACATTTTTAAAGCTGTCCGGAATTTTAAACGAAAATGCAACATGCATTGGATTGACAAAATGGTTTGAAGTTATTCTGAGAAATACTACACAGTATTCAGACGAAAGATGCAAATAAGGAAAGGTTTGGTTTTTTCGTTTTACATATTTGGAGTTTCCACAGGAAGCCTGATGTCTAAGTGAACTGTGTGTGCGTGTGCCAGGACAGGCACAAACGGATTAGATATTTTGATAGACAGCCTTACAAAAGACAAAGTTGATTTAGACAACTTGATGTGAAGAAAAAATAAGGAACCGATTCCAATTGCATCCATTCAACAAACACCATGCCATGGTTGGTTGACTTGATTGCGAAGAGAGAACTTGACTAATATTCTTGGATTGCAGAAAATAAATGAATTTGGTAAGTATCTTGCTTATCCTCTGTTTTACATGTCAAAACGTACAGCAGAAGAGTTTCCTCAGGAAAGTTTGAAGAGAAGGACGGTAAAAGGCACTCCTTGCAATAGCAAAATGTCACCTGAGGCTGCTGATGAAATTTGTTAAATCGAATAAGGAAAGCAAGCATTACCACCCTGTAGGTAGAGCATCCATTTCTGACTGTTTTCGATGGTGTCAATCATTTCTGACTGGGTTTTACAATGGTGGTCTATGAGAATAAATATTTGGAAGCATCGGGCAAAATTGAGGACATTTGTCAAGAAAATGATATTGCAGAAATATACTTCATAATGGTTAGATCCAAACTACGTTTTAGTTTTTACAGTGTGTCTTGGGATGACTTAGATATTCACAGATTTGAACACAGGAAGTAAACAAAAAGCATGTGCTTTTTGCCATTTTAGACTTTTTTGTTTACTTCCTTTGGGCAAATCTGTGAATATCTGAGCCATCCCAAGATACACTGTAAAAACTAAAACATAGTTCAGATCTATCCATTATGAAGTAAATTTCTGCAATATTATTTTGTAGACAATTGACCTCAATTTTACCCCACATTTCCAAATCCCTTTTTGTCATTCACCACTATTGTAAAACTAAGTCAGAAATGATTGTTACCATCGAAAACAGTCAGAAATGGATGCTCTACCTACAGGGTGCTAAGGGGCGCATCCCTGATGCCCCCATAGATCTGCCAACGAACCGGGCCTGATATGACAGATTATTTGGTTGAATATCGAATTCTCAGTTTTAGATCATTAATTGAATGTGTCAGATGTATGGACAACACATCCAAATTTTTGTAACTTTCAGTCGATTTGGTTTTCAATACTTACTTGATGCTTTGTTTTTATTTTGGTACTTGACCAATCAGAGACTTGTTTTGTCACCAGTAAGTGAGAGAGAAGTTTAATCTAAACAAAAAACACAAAAACATAAACAGTCTCTAAAAATTTGAACTGAAAGTGATAAAGTTCTGACAATAAGCACACGCTGGCCCCTTTGTTCCACTTCAACTATCAAATCCCAATAATGTTGATGTATTTTTTCTTGGTAAATGGCGGGGAGGGTTTCTTGTTGAAAGCAATGTTGTGATTTACGTGAATAGTCTACAAAGTACAAGAAAGTCCTCCTGCGTGAACGCAAGAGGCATACCGCCCGCTGCGTAGCCGACCTATTCCC
>JBCAUG010729689.1:0-12074 GCA_038406175.1 Haplosyllis leylae | reverse complement strand
GATACTCATTAGCCCCTTTGGGCATGATTTTATGTATTGCACCATGAACTTGTAAACACAACTAGAAGTACTACAATGAACAACTACTGTACAGATATCTCAACAAATGCATTAGAGTTATCACTACAGTCTGCTGGGATGATCACACATGCAGATATTGGTATGTCAAGCACATACAGACTTCACATAATATAACTGTATCAAGAGATGTATCAATGTGGTTTTGTAATTTTATATATTTTTTTGAAAATTAAATTCTGGTAGATCTAGATGACTTAGCACTTGTTGCTAATTGTCTGTTTACAGCACGAAGGGTGAATGATAGGGGTGTAATGTCATTGGTGATTTGTAGAGGACCTTTTTACCTGCCAAAAGACACATTTTGAGTTTTTTTCTGAATTAGTTTTCTCATAAATTGAGAAATTGTGAATTTGGGTTTTTGGGTTCATGCTTCTAGCATCAAGTAACTAATAGGACATATGGACAGTGGTCACACAGCCACAATAATGCATAGATCTACATGGCAACAGGTGTGATGGGGCACATTAAATTGACATGAGGTTTGCCCATATTGACATCAATTTTGACATCACACATGCAGGTCATTAAAATTGGTCAATTATTATTTTTATTGACATTTTGAGGGTTTTTGGTGATCTCCATATGTCACATCAATATTGACATCAACATCTGTTAACCTCATTATGTCAATTTACTTTTTTGTGAACTTCCTGCATAGTAAAGCTGTTTCACCTTTTGACAATTTGACATCTTTTTCACAATTTGGCCTCTTTTTGACAATTTGACATCTTTTTGACAACTTGACATCTTTTTGACATTTTGATATCTTTTAACTTAAACCACCTCAGCCCACCACAGGGCTATTTTTTATGTTGAAGAAACAAACTGAGACCATTAAGAAGGGCATGTGGAGAGCTGCCAGGGTATTGGTCTCCATTTTCTTTTTGAATTTCCTCAATGAAATCACACACATCTATCTTCAACTGTTGGGCATCATGGGCAACTGTGTCAATCATTTTAATAGGACTGTTTTCCCTTGTAAAAGTTGCTGTATTTCTTGCATGATAAATTTGTATCCTGTAGTTAATCCACTGGATGTAGGCACCTAAAGCCTACTTCACTTTGGAGAGGCTGGCTGACTGTAAACTGCAAAATAATTTGGAAAGAAACTTAACAGAAAATCCCTGATGTCACCTCCACTCACATGTGATAATAAATGTCACTAAAAATTTTTTCCAACAATTCAAAGAAAACCTACCAACCTCATTTTTGTCAGCTTTATCATCTCTTCATGACTTCTAGGAGGATTCATAGTAAGTTTCCCTGGCTCCCTTCTTTTTGCCACTACAATGTCACTTCCCAGCATCGTTCATGAAGTCCGAAATTAACATCAATTCTTTGCATGAAGACATATTATGACATTTTTTTACTTCTTCTACATTTCCAACCAATTCAGAATCACTCACATCAGATACCTCTGGTATTTATCTAATTCTTTTACTTGGAATGCCCTCTGTGACTGGTACTGAAGTGGTCTAGAATTAAATCTTTCATAAAAATTGATGTCACAATCAACAAATTGTACACTGATGCCTCATTCTGAAGTAACACTAAACATCCAGTGAGCCCATCAGATCACAGCCTTTAGTACCACGTGATGTAAACATTGGGCTCTCTTCAACAAGAAAGTGCAAAGCTCAAAATATAAATTCAGATGTGCCCAAATTTCACAGCATTTATCAATTACAATCTAACACTTACTCTTTATTATTATCTAAGTCAGAGTTTCTCATCCTCTTTTGAGGCAGTTTCCCCTCATTTGGTTGTCCAGAAGCATTTGAAATTATTGAGCTGTTCAAAATTGCAGAATGCTACTCGTTGAATTACACAACTTGAACTGCTGTATTATCGCCCTGACCAAGTTGCCTTGCAAATGCAAAAAGCTCTTGTAAATTACTACCACCCTCCTCATCTGATGTCTTATTAATAACAGACGGTCTTCCTGTGTCAAACCAGATAAAGAGAAATCCTCATCTTCACAAACATAGTCACCCATACTGAAGACACGAAGAGACACAAGGAGATCAAAAAATTGCATCCTGCACCCACAGATCATCATAAAAAAATGGCAAAAAATCTCCACAACTATGTCAGAGTGAAAAGTACATAGTTATTGTAAACCTTCCTGCCTGCAGGATTTCTGACCAATGCAATGGAGTTTTCTCTAAATGTTTTTAATGAATTCGCTGAATTCAGTGACAAAAAAAAAATTTAAAAATGAGCAATGTGGGGTTGGAACCCATGATCTCCTGTGTAAGAGCCAGAGATGATACCCCTAGACCACCAGAGACACAGGTAACAGAGCAAATCCTTATACTGAACCCAATTCATGCCTCAGTGATTTCTCAGATTCTCTGAATTCACTGAATTCAATGAAGTTATGCTCTATTTAGAGAAAACTCCATTGAACTCATTCCGTCAACATATCACTTTGGTCAACAATATTTTTGTTTTCAAAATAGCAATTATGGAGTCGAGTTTTCCATACGATAAAGCCATTGGTGCGGGCGAATGCCCTTGCCCCGTGCTTTATCTGTATATGAAATTATTTGTTTAAAACTTCAATTGCTCTTTCAGTCGACGAAATAAGTGGCGATTTTGTAATTGAGCAATTTCTAAATTTCGATGACCCACGATTCAATCTATCAACCGAACTGGAGAAAAACTTTGACGAAGATCCTCATAATTTTTTGAATATGTTCTTCAAAGCTGGAGGCATACCAGATTATGCCACAAATCCTAAGGATTTTGAGACCTTGAAAGGTTTGTATTATTGCCCGGTTAAACCACGTAAATTCACAGGTTGGATTCAAATCAAGGTTCTGACTACGTTGCCATTTTTCTTTCATTGATTTCTCTTTCCTCAGTACAACATTTGAAAATCTAAGTTGTGCAATCGGTGGAGAATTCATATATCTGTCCAACTGAAGATTTGAATTTGGATCAAACAAAACAATAAATCATTTTATTGTAAATATTGCCATTTTTAAGTTCTTCCTATATCGCATTTTGTTTTCTTCAATGTTTGATATTTTGCTTTAATATAATTGATATCTGAATCTTTAGTTGAACAGAAATATGAATTCTCCACCGATTGCACAAGTTAGATTTTCAAATCTTGTCCTGAGAAAAGAGAAATCAACGAAATAACAAGAAAGTCCTCCTGTGTGAACGCAAGAGGCATACCGCCCGCTGCATAGCCAACCTATCATAAGATTTGTGTCCATCAAAAAAAAATTTGAAAAAAGAAAATTTGAAAAAAAAAATTGCAAAAAAAATTTGAAAAATTTTTGGGGGGTACTCAAGCCGAGTACCCCCCCCCCCCAGCTGGGACTGAGTACCTCCCTGGCTGGGACCAAGTACCCCCCCTGGACCGGACCTGAGTACCCCTGGGACCAAGTACCCCCTGGGACTGGACCTGAGTACCCCCCTGGGACCGGACCTGAGTACCCCCCTGGGACCAGACCTGAGTACCCCCCGGGATGACCAGACCTGAGTACCCCCTGGGACCAGACCTGAGTACACCCCCTTGACCGGACTTGAGTACCCCCCCTGTGGACAGACAGGCACCTGTGAAAACAGTACCTTCCCGTCGTACTACGTACGCGGGCGGTAAAAATGGCAATGTAGTCAGAACCTTGATTTGAATCCGACGTACGTAAATTACATTTCACGGTGCCTTTTAGTCTGATCAAGCATTCAACATTCTAGTTTTCCCGTTTTTGGTTTGTTCAATTTGTCAAATTTGTTTGAAATATTGGGATTATTATACAGGTACAGGTATGAATTATGTGTCTGTGTCAATATGTAAATGTATACTTGTACGAAACATTTTAAAACACCAGAACAAATACTACTTGTGTTGCATATTTACAAATACTGGTAGCAGAATAATTTAACAAATTCAACAAATTTAAAATACAATTTAAAAATGGGAAAACTCAATACATATACATATTTATAATACATATTTACAAATACTGGTAGCAGAATGATTTAACAAATTCAAAAAAATTTAAAATACAATTTTAAAATGGGAAAATTTACTTCTTTTCCAGTTGCCCTAGAGAACTTTGGGTGGAAGTCTCCGTTGAAATTGTCCACCCTCTGCAAGATGTCAAATATAGGTGAGGACAACATGAACATTAAATTAATAATCACTAACAAGTTAAAACTCTTGCCTCATTTCACCGTACAAAATTATACAATAGAAACTCTGATGATGATTTGGTTACTACAGTCTTTACGACTTAATATTCAGATTTGGAAGATGTAATTCCTCTTCCCAGTGATTGTCCAATCACGACAATCAGGAAAGGAAAGCGGTACATAGCAACGGTTACCAAGGGGGAAGCCATCATTCTGCAGGGAGACAATTCTGATGTTAAGCTCGAGATCACCAAAGGATGTCCCAAGAGATCATACCTGATGCAAGTCAGAACTGATCTGTCACAGTTCCGGTCCTTGATAAGAGATGATGAGTGTTTCATTTCTCCTATAGTGAAGATTTCAGCTCCTGCTAAAACTAACACTTCTTCCTACGTCCTTCGGATCCCGCATAGTTTGGATGAAGATGACGACAAAGGTAAAGTCAAGGTCCGAATGATTCACGAGAACAGATACCCAGCTGTGGTAGAAGTTCCGAAAGGCAATGCTGCTGGCCCTTTGTACTATACTATTTACCACAACTTCATTGAGTTACATACAACGCACTTCTGCCACGTGATATGCACCATTTGTGAGACTCCCTGCCACTGTCTGAAAAGAATCAACACCCTCTGGTTCGCCAGGTTTGATACAGAGCAACAGGCTTCATCATCACAAGAAGGTCCGAACTTCCACAATGATGTTGAGATCAGACCATACTTTGGTGGTGCTCAATATGCCATCGTGGATTTCCAGAAGGTAAGATTACAATCTTCTTAAATCTTCTCAGATACTCATTTTTGTTAAACACGACAAACCAAACTTGCTCAATGCTCAAATCAGAAATATAGACAAAATTATTTACCACAACTATTTGCCTTATTTCTTAAAACAGAGTGTAGAAGAAACTATTAATCTGAGGTACATTACTTCTCGAACGCTCCTGAAGACCACGAAAGGCACAGTCATCCCTGAATCCGGAAGAGTTAAGATGTCTCTACAAGTGGCAGATGAACGATGGAAGGACCGGTTCAATCAATGGGATCCAGACTCCAGAACCTTTACAGAGGCGAGAACGATTTTTGTGGTCGCCTGTTTACGCATTCTGACCCCGTCATGGTCACCACCAAGTGCACATTGTGTTAATAGTGACGGGCCGTCTGCCCGTCAGGCGGCCCGTCACCAATTGGCAGGATCAGAATGTGTGAACGTACTTAAGTTCAATCCGAAGTTAGTTCTCTCATAAACAATAAGCAAAAATCACAGGGTGAAAAGCCACTACAGATTGGCTGTTACTTGTGTGTGTAAACAAACCCCCACACAAAAAGTAGGCCTACTTTCAGAAAAAGTGTTAAGGCTTTCCCAAAAATTTAATAACTAAGCTGACTTATAAAGGAGCGAGCAATAAAAACCATCCAGAACAAATTATGAATTCAGATTTCGTTCTGACTGCAGTGGCGGATCCAGGATTTCCCAGACCGGGGGCCCCAGCCTTCAAGGTGGGGGGCAACCTATGATTTGGCCAAATTTTGCCCGAAAACTGTATGAAAATGAAAGAATTTGGGCGCATGTCCCTGGCGCCTCCCGCCCCCCCACTTAGATCTGCCAATGGACTAAATGGTGGTCATAACGTTGGCAAAGCCAAGAATTCTTGGACAAAACATTTTAGGTAATAGCTCAGCAAGAATACGTCTGGAAAGTTTTTCTAGATACCAAGGTCTTAATCTTAATTTAATCGTCTACTCTGTAGGAAAAGGACCTTCTGGACGTAATCGATGAGGGTAACTGCCACAGATGCGACAGAGATCCAATAGAAGCTGGAAGCTACTGTCTTCAGGCTGAGGGTGCTGTGATCGAAAAATTCAGGGCAAATGGCAAGGCAGAACTAACGGTAGATGTTGAAGGAGCTTCCAAAGCGGACCAGAAGACAACCAAGCATGCTGCCATTGATCTTCCTGTAGATTTTCCCAGACAGGAGTCAGAGTCAGAAAGGGTTCGTATGCACCTGAATAAGACACAATTATCTGATTTTGTAATCTCCAATAACAATAGAATTCTTTTCAATTGTGGCTATTTTTATGTTTTCTGTTTGAACATCTGAATTGAAAACTCAATTTTGTGCCAAAATTTACATGCAACTTTACGTGGTTAATTAATTAATGTAATTTTTTCACACAGCCATCACCACCGAAGGTCCTGAACAGAAAAGCTACTCACGCAAAGTCATCATCGCTAAGTTTATAATAAGAGGGAAAGCAATACATCTGAATGAAAGATTTTCTATCCATTTTCTTTGAAAAAAATCTTTTCTTGTAAGCTATTCGAGTTAATAATCTATCCAGTTGACCTTACTACATGCTTTGCTGTAACCATGTGGTTACTTAGAAATAAACAATTTCTTTTTTCTAAATTCATTTCCTTGTCCGGATAAATACACTGGTAAAAATTTAAATTGTACATTTTACAATTTTTCCATTAGGAGATTTGTTTTGAATTAAGAGACCGAAATCACGTGCAAACAGGCCAATTGAATCCCCTGTTTCACACCTTTGCAGATTTAGTGCATAGGGGTCGTAGCACAGTAGACCACTGATTGGTTCAGGCATAATTCCCAATTTTCCCCTATTGATTTTGAACCAAAAATAAGATTTTCTTTTTTGGTTAGCTGGTATCTAAGACCAGTACTCCAAGGAAGAAAATTGGGTGTTCCTTTTGTTGAAATAAAATTTGTCTTGCAAACATCAGCGAACTACTCAGTTATTAAGAAATGGCTCAATTTTTGAAAGATTCTCAGACCTGTGAGGTGCTGTAATGTTTCCAATTCTTGCACTTAGTTATATTTTAATTGGAAGACAAATATCAGTAAATAAAATAATATTAATTAACACAGAATCATCGGAGATTCAGCACGGAGAAGATAAATGAGATCGCGGAAGCTGCAGGATTTGACCAGGTTTGTAGAAACAAGGGAGTTTTTCCTCAATGTTTTCACTGCATTCAGCGAATTCAGTCACGAAAAAATAAAGATCAAAAAAAGAAAATTTTTGTATTTGAACATGTAACACAGCAGATCTTTATATTGGACCTAACTCATGCTTCAGTGATTTCTCAGATTCTCTGAATTCACTGAATTCAATGAAAGTTCTGCTCCATTTAGGGAAAGCACTAAGGATTATCTTTATGCGGGTGTACGTACGTACACGTACACAACAATTCACTGTAATAAGCTTTAAAAAAAGGCATGAAGATTTTCAGACTTATTTGGTCTTGATTTATCATTGATTGGTCACCTAATACATTCATTTGACTACTAGGCAGTCATTAAAAAAGAGTTTGCGAGTTATACCACCTTTTGAAATTTCGCGAGCTTCAGAAAACAGTACAGCTACTACCATTTCTATATTTGTTGTTGCATGTAAACAAGCTTAAAAATTGTTTTGATTGCGTCTACTCGCACGAATTTTGTAGTTACCATCGAGTCTTAGTGACCGTGAAATAGCCGGACTTGCTGCATTACTCAGTCCACCCACTTTGGAGACGGTAGCGTTACAGTACTTCGGAATATCAGAAGCTACAATCAGCAGCAGCAAAGCCTCTCACAGAGAAAACATAGAAGCGTTCAAGAGAGATCTGTTGCTCGTCTTTAGGAATCAAGGCCACAGTAGAAAGGTAATGTAGAGGTAGATTTGCCGTTAGTGTTAACTAGTGTTATTTTTTCTGATGAAGACAAAATGATGCTGAGAAGTAGTAATTAAAAAACAGGTCAAGCTGCTTCGGTAATAAACTTTTCTTACACGTTCTACTGATCAATGTGTTGCATTGAATTATGGTCTGTTTACACTTAACGTTTGCGTTGGCGTCAATGTCAATGTTTGCGTCAACTTTTACATTGTGTTAATGGCGATGCAAACGCATTCGACCAATTCTCTGCATGTGCGTTTCTGTCACCGTTCACTCAATACAAAACTTGATGCAGATGTTGATGTTGATACAAACGCAGACGTTAAGAGTAAAACAGAGCTTTATGCAACATTTACACTTGACGTTTGCGTGTGCGTCTGCATTTGACGCAAAGAATGGAATCCATGGCTACAAGTGGAAGTGTTTACACTTAACGTCTCAATTTTCAAGAATGGGTCGGCAAAGATCAAAGGGAATCGCAAACGCAGATGTTACGTGTAAACCAGGCTTTAGCTTTCACAGTAGAGCATTTCCTTATCATAACAAGTGCGCACGGGGATACCGACCAAGTGCCAGGCAATTTCCTTGGACCTCATGAACATTAATAGGATATCAATAAGAAAAATGGCATTTGAGTTTTACACTATTTCAACTTTAATATAAATCTATATCTGGTATTCAAAAATTTAGCCATATTGATTCATATGAAACCCACTATAGTTTATTGTTGGGTATTTGGCCAGTGCTTCAATATTCTGCTTAAAAGAATTGCTTACCAAAGAATTAGTTACCAAATATTAGCAATTATATTTGTTTCAAAGATAAAATAGTGTAAAAACTCGAAGTGCGATTTACCCGTTGCTATCCTATCTAATCATCACGAGGTCTTAAGTCTTTTCCAGTACTTGTTCAGCATCCCCATCTCAATAGAACTTAGATCTGTGACACACGGTTAATTCAAACATACTTGAGTTTTTCACGTTAGGCAATATGGCAGATTCTGCCAGATCTGGCAGATCCAAATCTTAGTTTTAACTCTTTGTTTTCACAGTCTCTAAGAATCTAGTAATATGTATGTATTTTAGTAGAGGTCGGCATCCTTTGTAGGTCTTCAGCCATGACTTTTATGTTTGTTATAATCTGAAAAATTAAAATTGATATCTGCCAGATCTGCCCGAATCTTCCAGATCACCTATCGTGAAAAACTAGCTTGATCACATTGCAATTCCTTCTTTGTGACTTATCATAGCATTTGATCAATGATTTATAGATGGAATGATTTTTAAACTTGCAAACTAATTTTAGCAAATAAAAAAATCTAGAAATTTCTGATTAATCTGATTAAATTTGATTGTTTTCAGTAATGTGTACCAGTCGATTATACATAAAGTGAATGCTTTTATTTTTCATTTTAGGAATTATACCGGATTTTATTGGAAGCAGAGTCAGAGGGAATTCTGACGGACGTGAATATGACGAAAGTGGAAAAGTTGATTCTAAATCCGGAAGCAGAGAGAGAATCAAGAACTTTTTTAAATTTTGGGGATGGAATAATTTTAGAATTGCCAAGCAATGAAAAGGAATTGATTGATGATATAGATCTGGACTAGACATGTAAATAATGTGAGTTTGTACGAAATGATGCACCAGATGCAACGATCCAGAATTGAAGATTTCTTCTTTGTTGTTTAGCTCAGATTTAGGTTCTCTGACCACGGCAAAGCCAAAACACACAAAGTTTGCCGAGGTCAAAGATGTCCGGACTAAGAAAAGAGAAGAATAGCACTGTTCTATATGTTGTAGGCCACGTAGTTGTAGTTATAGTTATATTTAATATTTTATGATGGTCTGTTTTGCAACCTACCGATATATTCATACCATTTAAACAGATATGTTTGTATATTTTTTTTTCAAAAAAAAAAAAAAGGATATGTTTTAAACATATCCAAATAAAATACTCTGTTTTTATACGGGTATGTTAAAACCTGTCATTATATTTTTTTAAAAAATATATTTATAATGACAGGTTGAAACATACCAAGATATTTTTATGTCAGTATGTTGAAACCTGTCATTATATTTTTTTATAGTTTGTTTACAATTTTTATGGTTTGTTTACAAACAAACCAAGTTATGTCTGTATGTTCAAACTTGTCGACAAAAAACATTACTTTATATATATACACACGTTTTTGAACATACCGACAACATTAACTACAACTAAAACTATACTACAACTACGTGCGCCGATACACATTACTAGTCTGTATTACTGAATTATTGTAATTTACAAATGGCATGTAATTCCTACTTAATTCAGCGGTTTTTTTTCTATCGGCTTTTACGTCATTACATTGGGCGTCAGTCTGAAATCCTGCCATGTCATTCAGGACACACACACAGGTACATACACACGCACATACACACAAAAAAATATACGCACACGCTCGGGCTTATATTTTTATTGTATTTTATGACTACCCTGAAAGTAATGCTTCTTGTTCACATAGAACTTTGTTGTACAATTATAATCTGCGAGACTTTGAGTGCAATTCACAAGATTCCTTTTTCGAGTTTTTCCTAAATAACACAAATCTGACATTTCTGGCATTTTTGTACAAAATTGACATCGAGGAGATTCAAAATGAGCAAAAAATAAAGTTGCCTCTAGTGGGATTTGAACTTACAACACCAACCATCTATGGATTAGAATTCCAATGCCTTACCCACTCAGCTACAGAGACCTGTGTTATGCTCCACTTCACTTTTTGGACATTGAATCATTTCAAGATTCAATAGAGCATGATTTTATAAGGGTCTGAAAATCTGAGCATAACACAGGTCTCTGTGGCTGAGTGGGAATTGGGAGTTCTAATCCATAGATGGTTGGTGTTGTGAGTTCGAATCCCACTGGAGGCAACTTTATTTTTTAGTGATTTGGAATCCCCTCGATGTAAATTTTGTACAGAAATGTCAGATTTGTGTTATTTAGGAAAAACTCGATTGACTTCAATCGTGTTTTTGCCTAATATGGTTTTGGATATTGCTGAATTAGACTAATTCATCGAATTGCACATGGATAATTGGGTCGACTAGACACAGATAGGTGAAAGTTTTAGATCTATTTGCCCGTGTATTGGTCAGTTGACTATTCATGGATCGCTAATGTATAAATTTGCATTGTGCGTGGATGGTGAATAATGACTTACTGTTCACGGATAATGCTCAAAAAAATTTGCATTTTTCATGAACAGTCAAATATGTATTTACATTATCCACATAAGGTTGAACACACCATATGCTGAAAATTGCTATTCATATGATTTTTTCAAGATAAGCGAGTTGGCAGATTCTGGAAGATCCAAATCTTAGTTTTAACTCTTTGTTTTTACAGTCTCTAAGAATCTAGTAATATGTATGGATTTCAGCAGAGATCGGCACTCTTTGTAGGTCTTCAGCTATAATGTTTATGTTTGTTATAATTTAACAAATAGAAATTTATGTCTGCCAGATCTACCAGAATCTGCCAAATCACCTATCGTGAAAAACGAGAATGATAGTAGATTTTTTGGTCCATGAAGCATTTGTCTAATTCAACTAATTGGATAAATTCACCGAATTCCAAAACCCAAACAAAAAAACACAAATGTATTTCAAAATTGTAAAATTTCATCTTTTCTGTGCACTGTGGAACTTTGAACAGTAATCAATGCAAAGAATGTGAGTGCATTATGGAATTTCAATGATTCATTTTAATACATTTGAGTTTTTCCGTTTTAAAATTGTCTCTTAAATTTTTTTGAATTTTTCTGCACACATATATTTCCTTCTTGACACAGGTACATGATTCATACCTGTATTTGTTAAAAAAGAAGACCAATATTTGAAAAACGAAATTTGACAAATCTAACAAATCAAAAACGAAAAAACTTGATTACGTCTTTCTCGAAGTAAATCATCAAAATGCTCTTTGTGCACAAATTCATTTTCATGATGCTTAAGGCCTGTTCACATTGTGTGATTTGTGACTGCGATTTGCTTTTGTTTATAATGGACTATATAGGAGTAGGTGGTGCTGTCGCAGTCGAACAGTCGAGTTTTTCCTTATGAAGATGCATTCTGTAGAATTCTATGGAATTCTATAGAATGTGATAAATCACTGAAGC
>JBCAUG010729678.1:0-12075 GCA_038406175.1 Haplosyllis leylae | reverse complement strand
TGAACAGCAAGAAACTCGAACTTAAAAGGACCAAAGTGTCATTTTTCAGAGCTGAATACAGCATTGATGGCATGCACTACTGTCCTAAGAAGATCCAAGGCATCACCGAGATGACTCCCCCCCACTGACAAGCAGCAACTGGCAAGTTTCATCAGAATGGTAACATATATGGGAAACTTTGTGCCTCATTTGAGTCACCACACTGAGCCACTCTGAGCTATGTTAAAGCAAGACGCTCTCTTCATGTGGGACCAAATGGCAAATGCCAGCTTCCAGAAGATAAAGGATGTAATTAAAAGGACCTCACAAACATCATTAACATCAAATCAGAGTCAAACAGTGTCACAGAAAAGACTTACCTCAGGTGAACCTCAGCAGCTTGTACATCTCTGTCTTGTACAACTCAGTTGTTCAAACTGGACTTGCAAGTATCAATGCAATATGGACTTGCAAGTATCAACGCAATGCATTTGTATGACCACTTAGTGGCCATTGATTTCATCCACAGTTCAAATGCGACACCCTTCACTACAGATATTCATGTGCCAAACAGGAGTTATTATTACTTCTGAAGCTTTGCTTCAGAGAGTATTGTTCTGATATGTGAGGCAGACATTTTACCTCCACACCAAAACTTGCAGTATCTGTGTGTGTGCATGTGTGTAGGCAGCAGCTTTGCCTGTGTGAATCATCCCCTCATAAAACTGAATGAGTCCCTAATAAAACTGAAAGACCCCTCATAAAACTGAAAGACCCCTAATAAATCTGAATCAGTCCCTAAATTTGAATCAGCCCCTAAACTTGAAGGTAATTTTACAAAGCTTCAGAAGATATTGTGCCGTTTGCGGTCAACTTGTTCTTATTTTTGGAGGCTTGAACGGGTAGTGAAGGGGAAAGGTTACGGTGAAATGATACAGCCCTTTGTTCATAGAGGCTATTCTCCGGTCCAACAATTATTCCTTCCCAATGAAAGAATTCATCTTCTTTTGGTGCGGCAAATATACCGTCGTGATTTGTCCAGTCTTTCAGCTCTTTACTTATTCTTCTACAAGCCATGGTGTCCCCAACAACGATTATTCCTTCAGAAAAATGCACTCAAAGCACAAAATAAATTCCTTCAGTTTTTTTACTTTTATTGCTCTACGTAAGCCTCTGTCAAGGTCTGATTAGTCAGCTTTCTCTGAGCACTCACATTCTAGCGACTGAAAACAAAAATCTGGTGGAGTTTTTCCTTTGAAATGGATCATATTCTTAAAATATATATGACTTACTTGGTCTACTGTGACATTGGGCAATTTGTGATAAGAAAACAAGCACTGAATAGTTATGATGTATCACACACAACAAGTCAGACAATCGAATTTTTTCAGGATCGATATACTTCAGAAATGTTCCTGATAATGTCGAGAATACCTGGACTTGGTGTGTGTTACTGGTTTTTGTTTCAGTATTGTCATCAAATCTCTTTGATTGTTGTCATTGACAACATACTAACAACAAATTAAAATTGGTTCCTACATTCCAAAACAAAACAAAAATAAAAAATAATAAAAAAGAGAATAGATCAACGGACCCTTTTCATTTCACTTTTTTCTGGTTTACCGTGAAAACCCATAAACAGCAGGCGGCTAAAGAGGGCTATTTCGTCAAAGATGGTGATACTCATTTCTACATCGTCCATTGTCACTACAACGTCGTCAACTTGTATACTTTTTCTGCCATTTTAACAACCTTGCGAGGTAAGTACCTTGGATACATTCCATTACATCAGACAATGTCTACGAGTTTGAAGCATTCACCTCGCCAAAAGTCTCAACGCGCAGAAAAAAGGTGACCATTGCCCAGTTTTGTTTTAACATGGAACAACATGAATGAAGTTTCCATGATGGCCTGTTCTACTACATTTAGCCACTGCGCATGCGTACAAGGTCAACTATTCCTTTTATGGTAAATGACCAAATGAAGAGGTGGTACTTGGCGCAATGCCAATACACATTATTAACAGAGTTAAAAGCTAGAGGCGGATACTGCTTGAGTCATAAGGCTCTATCTTCATCACTTGAAAACTCCAATTTTGTGTGACAGAGAAAAAAAGATGTTTGTGAATACTGAGGTAAGTGATCGTTGTTTTTGTTCAAATAGGGGAAGTTTCATGTTTTGTGAAATAGTCGAATCTTCAAGATCAAGTTTTAAATAACTCGTTTCAATACATAATAACCAACAAGTCAGCAAATCATATTAAATTGTAGATTTAAAACATTAATTGAAACAAGTTTTTACAAAAACTTATTTCAGTTTTTAGTTAATTCTTAACGATAGACAGATCTGTCCAGTGAACAATTTGAACGGGCTCATTTGTGTCTAAATCTCGTACTGACCAAGTTGACCATGTCCATGTGGTGAGGTGATCTTCCAAAAAGGGTCAGATTTCATCTGCAAAAAAGTGAAATGTTTCCATCTTTTTCAAGAGATTGTCTTGTTTACACACACGCACACCTTTGATAAGAGATAACGACATTATCAGTCACCTGACAAAGAGAAAATCTCGAGCATTTCCAAAATGTTGTTATGAATTTGTGAGCTTATCTTCTCACTTACGAACCACAAAGATCAACTTCCACTTATGTTGTAACAAGCTAATTATATGATGCAATATTTAATTTATTCTTTTGTTGAACGCTCACCCATCCAAGCAGCCCCGCCCCCCCACCCTGCAATTTTCAATTTTTTTTAAATCAGACAATCACAAAACTCATTACATAACAGACAATGGTGCAATTTTTGGGTTGAGATACAGTAAGAGAATAATAATTGATCTATTTGCTGAAGAGACAAATATACGATGTTACAAAACGTACACTAAATGGCCTAAACCTTTGTTGGAAACCGTCTCACTGAACTTCCAAATTAGTTCATTAGCTTTTTTCTACCATCAGTACAACGGTTTTTTACAGATAGAAGTGAAATATCGAGCACATATTTGACCACGAAATTATTCAATAGATTATGGAGTCTGAACTTTTTTACCTTTTAATCACGAAAAAGATAATATCATCAAATATTTGTTGCTGCAAGGATGTGGCAAGAAATTGAAAATTTTATATTTGAAATGATCCAATAGGTCGCTCTCATTAAAAAAAACCGTCGATCACGATCCACAAAAAATGTGCAAGCCTCGATCTTAATACTGTAAAGAACGTGGAATTTTTAAGATTTCAAGGTTCAAGAAGCAAAAGTCAAACTGCGATCAATGTTATGTAATGAGAGAATAATTCGTGAATAACTAACTAAAGTGCATCCAAAAATAACCAAATGCCTCAGCTGTAAGCGTCTCTTTAAAGTCACCACGAGGCTTCAAGTCTTTATTAAATTTGGATCAATTTAAAAATTTGGAACACTCATCATCAGAGCAAAAACAGTTTAAGAATCAAGTGTGGGTTTATTGACATTATTTCGAGATCTCTATTTCGGATAACCATTGCAAAAGACACCTTTAATTCAAAATTCGTGTGTGGTCGGAGTTTGTCTTGTTAAATAGTCCACTCCAACTTGCCCAGGTCACTTTCAAGTTTGATTCACATGAGGGCTTCGCAGACCATTACAACGTAGTATTGATCTTTGTAGAAGTAAAAATGGCAAGATGTTTGCAATGAAATGAAAATGTTAGTTTCAGATATCATATGTCAAGAAAATTAACTGTATCCAGTCTGTTGTCCATATTTTAAAGGTGCAACGTGGTAGCACAATGAAATTGTAACTTCTGTTTTCAATTGTTTTGCAGGCGGTGACCATGAAGGTTCTTGCTATTGTCTTGCTGCAGATACTTATTCCTGTTTCCTGCAGAGTAATGTTGTACGACATTTTATCAGCAGGACAGGATGAAGTGGATTCGAACAAACAAGCCTCTCATCATCGGCAACGGTAAGTAAGTTAAAACTGCTTGGAAATTACCCTGACCTCTGTCTTTGCTGCCGTCGAAAATGAAATAACAAAATCAAAAAAGAAAGTGGTAAATAGTGAAACGGGGTATGTTTCACTTATAACTTCGATATAATCATTTTACACTTTAAACTCTCAAGGAAAATAGTTATTGCCACGTTGTTGTTCTCATTCCGTCATCAATTTCTTTTATGCGACAGTGTCGGCAATATTTTCATCAGACTCATATTTTTACATTTGGCGGACTGATTGAAAAAGACATCTTTCTTAAGAATAACAACCTATCAACAAGCGACAAAAGCAGAGTTAGTTTTGAATAGAAATTCATCCACTGTGCGAAAGAGGTATTGCAAACTTGGAAAAATGTTCTGCCTGTCGCCACATATGTGAAAAATTGGATGAAGAATGCGAGTTCTTGCAAAATGACAATAGGGAAGGTTCGTGGTTTCATCATCTTGGAATGTCCATTATAGTCTAGAAGTCGGCAATTTACATTTTTCGCATTCAACACCTTTTCCTGACTCGAAAAACTTTGCACGCAACATGAACAAAAGCACTGGGACGTGTGACATTCATTTCCTTGAAAAATCACCATTGTAAAAGTTTATCAAGTTTACGTATGATGTGGTAAAAGTCAATTTTGTAGGAAAAAAGGTGCACTTCCTGCTCAGTGACAATATCTTCATCAAGGTTAACTTTTTGTCGTCAAAGACCGTTAACTATTTTGGGTATCCATTAAAGCGTGATATCATTTTCCACAAGAGAGATAAAGTATGTATTTTAAATTCTGATGATTGAATACGTGCATCCGGAAAGCAAGAGCAACATTTTCCTTTTACCCAAAGTCTCTGAATCATGGTTGAAAAATAGCTTTGCCAGGATTTGGTCACATTTCATGCTTCTCACATCTACACCTCTGTAGCAGTTTCTCTATTTGCAATTGGTAACGTCTCACCCTTGGGGTCAAGAGCCAGTTCTAGATACCCTTTTCGGGCGTTTACTTTCCACAAATTAATCTGGCCATTTAAGTATGTTCACGACGCAACTGTGATACTCCAAAGGGTGTATGTAATAAATGATACGCTAAGTTTGCAAACATAAATCACGTCTTTATCAAATCTTGCCCAAATTTTACCTACGCAGTAACGTGTTGTCGACACTTCGTATTAATAAATTAATGTTTTGGCATTTAAACAACAAGATGAAAAAGTATCCATTGAAAAAATGATAACGTGTGCTATGGCGCCATCCTGCCTCGTGGGCTGCTGAATACCAATACAGGGTTTGTGAAGATGCACTGGTGGGTCTCCCATCCCCCTGGCATGACATGTAAAGCCCTTACTATGTGGTGGATCTAGAAAAGTGTTTTCCATGTGAATACCATTTAGAAAAAAACATTGTTCACCAAAATTCGAAAAAGCACCTCTCACAGTAATTCCACTGCACCTTACTGTACAGAGCTGTGTGCCAAGGCGTCATTTCAAAACTAACCACGCACACCTCAGATCAATTCTACAAATTTAGAAGGATGAGACGATTAAGTCAGATATATTGTTACTTGCTTTGAAATCGCACTTGCTGGAGCTTACAATTTGGAAACTCCCGACACTTGAAACTCCATTGCTTGAAAAATATCTCTGATGGGACTTTCCAGATTTTGAGTTCAATTGAGACATCGAAGTCAATCTGAGGCCCTCCTCTTGACCAATGCACTTTACAAGACATTTATTTGGCCCTCATATGAACCCTAGATCCACAACAGTAGAGAATTCATAACGGGTGTATCTCATTTCAAAATATTTTCTTCACAAAAGGTTCTTCCTGTCCTATTGTACTACTTGCCAATTTGTATCTTTGCACGAAATACTAATGATAGGTAAAGTGTGCTGCCACCGTTTCTATTTGCCTGGTTGATTTGTGAGGAGGTTAAATTCTATGCTTTCGGAAGATAAATTATGGATATTGTACGGGGTAGGGCAAGTAGTTCTGGGCTTGTGGAAAAAATAAGCCACATTTCTCAATAAGAAATTTCATAAGCAATTGTGGTTTTCATTGCATCAATGTTTTACCTTGTGAATGCGGGGACAAGGGTCAAGATGTGTTTAGGTGCATGCGACCTTTGCTTAAACGTGGGTTCTTTCACATTTTTCATCTCATTAAACCATTTTTGTGGCGAAAATTGCACTAGGGCTTAAAGAAAGAGAGTGTACTTCGATGACCTTTTTTAATATCACCTGCAAATTTAATGGTTGGTATGCTTCATACGTGTGAGGACTTGCAAGCGGACACTTCTCTCTTACACAGTACCGTTTTATGCGCGTCCAATGCCCCACTCGTGCACTGTAAATCCGCAAATCACATCCGGACGACAATCAATAATATATTCCAGGATGGGGAGACCATCAAAATTGTTTGAACTAATTTGTCCCCAAGACTTAGCTGTGATGCATTTCTGGTGAATAATGTCTGAGTGGGCCAACGATTTCCCAGAAATTCCAAGAACTGACCAGGGAAGGCCTGGCCACTGGCTATACTTATCTGCATAAAATAGATTTCGGAGATTTAAGTCCCTCTTCTCTATATTTCGGAAAGTAATGAAGTTATATGCCCTTCGAAGACTCCCAATTTGTCCCTAGGATGTGATCCGTTATCTTTCCACGAAAACCATATTTGGACATGGGAGCTCTTGCTGTGGCATTTACATCTAGACGCATTGGTATTTGATGAAGATTGGTTCTCGTAATTGTCCGTATGTTTTCCGAGAAGAGTACATATCTCTTATTTGACTTTAGAAGTTTTGTCTGGAAACAAAAGTCTTTGTTTTTCAAATGCCACTGATTCCAGAACGAAGGCAACTGTAACCAAATGAATTTTCCCATACCATTAGTGCACATTGAAACGGGATATAACTCAAACAAGAAACCAAATGGAAATTTTATTGATGTTCTACATCTCAAACATAACAATGCGTCAGAACATTTATTTCTGTCTCACAGTGGTTTCCCTTCTACTGCAGACAAATGTTTGCTGTCCTTTTGATGGAAACTACCATCTTGTAGTCCATTCACAATCAAATCACGTGACTGATTTCACAGGCAGATCAATGATATCTGTTTTACAAACTCTTCTGGTTACCTGTTACTATTATTAGTACAAATTATGGATATTGCATTACTCGAGGGAAATCAACTAAGCATAATTTTACAGTGGTAAAACCGAGCCATCAAAGTTCGTCTGTGTGGTGTACGGAAGTGCCATTGTACGTGCACCATTCAATTTGCCAATTTACCTTTTAATTGATAATGAATTTGCAGTTGACCTGATGCGGAAATAGTGCTGCCCCTCCCCTGCTCCCTATTGCGGAAGTGACCATCCAGGATCATTAAATGAATTGCCAGATTTGACCATTTACATACACAGACTGCCACACTTCCGCGTGGAACAAATCGCTTTTTCGTAGGGGGTGTGTTTCATTCAGAAATAAAATGTACTTCCTACACATCCTTTGAACTCAATGATACGTTTCATACTTCCTACACACCCTTTATACAACTCAGTTATACATATGTTTCAATTATTTCTATGCTAGCAAATTACTCTGTTAATGATTATGTGGGATGCTAAGAGATCATGAAAATGGACTCACTACGCAAATTACGCTGTGATTCTTAAAGTACAAATTTCAAAACCCACTACATGATCTACCAGTCACGAAATTCAAGTAACTAATCTCAATACCCCAAGAAGACTCCGATGAGTGTGACAATAAACAACTACTCATTTCATTCCATTCCTTGTGTACATAATTTTGACTGCCTTATTATTATTTGTCATTCTGGTGATCCTCATTGAACTGTGCTATTACAGATGGAGCAGTGATGAGATATATGGTAACAGCAGCCCTTTCAACATCAAGAAATATCCACCCTTCCAACGTGACAACGTCGCCTACAAGGTGTTTGAAGACATTCTTGCAAGTCATCAAGGTAAAGACTTCGAATGACTAGAATTCTTGGAGTTACTTACGACAAACTAATGAATTACCTTATGATTTGCGAGAGCTCACTTCATGCATTAATGAACTCATTGAATTCCTAATGGAACGCCTACAGTCGTTTATCTACAAATGGTAGAAATGTCATGCAGAAAGAAGTTACTCAGGACATTATTTTATCTTTTTCAGTCTCCAACGATGTGTGCGTGCAGTCAGCCCTGAAGATGTGTGACATTCAACCAATGGCTCTTTTACTGAACCCAGATGAAGACGCGTGTACCCTATTTAAGGTATGAACATCACAGATCTGAAATATGTTTCACACTGAAGATTTTTCCACAGGAATTGACCCAAGATGAACTATCCAAACAAGCTCAGTGATGTCCGGTCAATTAGATCTATTTTTTCATTGAGCATTAATGAAACCGGCGAGGAACGATGTGTTATGCAAAACTACTCAATATTCTCTGCGGAAACATGAAGCTGTTTTGAATCTACCTCAATGATATATCTCAATTTTTCGCTAATGAAAAGCATATCCGATTTCATCTGCCGATGGCCGTTAGTGTTCGTGTCCTTGCCTAATTGATTCATATTTACATAATCTGGGAAAGAAATCTTATATAATAATTGTTATCTCCAGGAGTTTGATATGTGTTTACAACGTGAGTTAATACATTGCTCTGGAGACGATGTCACCTTAGTTCAGACTTCGCTTAAGTACCTGATTGAAGGCTATCAAGTCAACGGACGATGCAAAGACATTACCGTGGGGCCACCTGCTGCCGCAAAGGAAGACGAAGAGAAAGTTACAGGTAAATTGAACCTTCGAACATTTTATATAACAGTCTACAGAGAATCTAGGATTCCTACTGAATCCGTAAATAAATTAGGAAGTTAAATTTACCTGTTTTTTTTAATAATATATGTAAATGAGCTTTATGAGAGAATTTAGATAAATTTGCGTTACTATTTCGAACTACAGCACTTAAATTTCACTTGGGAAATGTAGCACATTTTTTCTTTCAATAATTTCGTAATAGGTGCCAGATCGTGCAATCCTCATGAAACATGGCAATGTGCTAGACATCTCATCGCCAACCTACGAGGAAAAACGAAAACCTGCGACGCTCTGCGAAACTTCCGACACTGTATTCACCGCCGAACAAGATCGTGTAGTTACGATGAATCTAAATATTTGCGAGATGCCTCAAAGGGACTCTCTATCCTTCAAAGACACTCACATTTGTGCTAATCGGATGCTGTACATTTCTGCTAGTGTTATTCTTTTACATTTTTTAGGAAAGTTTGTACATAGTATTAATTAATTTATTTTCTACTGTGAGATAATTTAATTTTGTATTCGACCTGAGTGCAATTTTGTATTTTTTTAAATAGCTACCTCATTTTAATGACGTGTTTACGTGAGATGCCCAGTAGAGAACAGTTTTTTGTAACTAAAGTCACAAAAGAATCTGCCAAGAATATGTAAATCTCTGTCGAGGGAAAAAGAAATTCAATTCCTCTTGTGACTGACTCACATGAACAAGAAGTGCGAAGATCTAAAAATATCGATCACAAACGAAGTGATTCAATCTGAGCAAATTGCCATGTTCGATATAATATTCTTGTACAAGAAGAAAAGAATTGCTATGAATGTTCGCTGCCTGGCAAGTTACGCACACACAGTCAACAGAATCTCACAGTTCGTGATCAGTTTGCTGTTGATGTGAGAGCCTGCTTAAATTATAGCATTACGTCAGTGAAGTGCAAAATCCAGCTGTTTTTGTCAAAAACTGTGTGTTCAATGTGCCATATTCACTGGGAAATAGCCTGTACCATACATAACCTGTTCAAATTATCTCAGTGCACATACAAGGAAACAAAATGAAGAATTATTATCGAATGTAAATGATTCCAAATCATTAAAAAATGAATTTTAAGGAATCTGAAAGAAAATCTCTGCAAAGTAAGCTCCATATTTTCACCATAAGAAATCTCCCTTGTATATCGATGTTGCTTGGAATCCTCTGCACAAAACAGGTAAAACCTTTCTCTGTGTGGGGCATGACTAAACAAAACTAATGGCGCTGAAAGCAAACTGTAAATTGATTTGTAAATAGAAACTGACCTTTTGTAAAAACTTTACAAAGACATGGAAACCCACAATGTAAATAAGATCAACATATCATGGTCTATGTGATATTAAAAATAGGAGTGAGAGATATGAAAAAATGTGATAAAAGAACTTTATGTCGTGTCTGTGAATAGATGAAGGGATTTTTATTCTCATCCCTTTTTCTGCATCATCACTGTATATTTACACCGCCAAGTACATGGCGTGTTTGTTTCATGAATGGACGAACAGGAAATAAATAAAGAACAAAAATTTAATACAAATAAAAGACCCATTTGTTTTCCTGTCTGCGTCTTGTTTACAAAGCGAAGAAGGGATTGGTGGTGCCACCATTACAACTAAGGAAAACCCGAATGAACAGCGAGACCAAAACAGGATGACAACCAAAAAGGAGCAGTATGCGGGGCTAAAATCAGACCGCTACTAATAACAATAGAAAAACATTTCTGTTGGTTACTTTTCCAGAGAACACTAAAAATGTTCCCGCCTTCAGAAAATGTGTTTGATTCTGATTTTCATATGGCAACAAAACCAGGATCAAATACCGGTAGCTAGATTATACCTGTAGAATCTACCCCCTTTGAAAAAAATATCCCCATTACATATTGTATAGTCTTTTCAATTAATTCTCTTTCGAACATCTGCTCTGGAATAATTACATTTATGTCTAACAGCTTTGAAACAGAGGTTGTTGGATCTACTTCCTGATTTGGTATACTTTGAGATGTGTTGTCCTGAGTGTGCCTCGGTGGAAACTTATTGAGTGGGTATTTTCCGTGAATCATTCAGACAGCCAATAAAGCACTCCAAGAGCATTTCCACTTCGTCATAAACACGCAATGTTGTGGAAAGGACACTGAAATTCCATGCATAATAGCTAGTTACTGAGCTTTTAAGAAGGGCCCATAACCACATTTAACCTCCCCATGGCAAAGACATTTACAGCTTTCTTCCTTATTGCGTGATCAATATTTGATGTACAATTCACTCACATTCTGTATTCGTCAAACCATCTTAAGCTGGCGGCATCTAAAAAAACTAGTTGAGTCAAGGAAAGTAAAAACAAAGTTAACAATTTAAACTAGCACTACATGTGTGTTGTTCTGAAGTGTTGTTAACTGTATGCCTGAACACACTGCAATGTAAAACACTTGTGTATGTGTCAAGCCACAAAGGCGCGCAGGATACGCCCTGTGGCCTTCAACCTTACACAAGCCTCTCCTCCTGTGAGAGGCGGGCAGCTTTGGCTAAAAGATGTTAATCTAGATCTACAAACCTCCTACCGAGAGGTGGCGGCAGTTGCGTGGGTCCGACAGCAGCTTGTACACTGAGCAACGCGTTGAGATGAAAGATAAGGAGGCAGCGGCTTCAATTCGAAGCAGGCACCCGACCAAACAGGAGAGCCTTTTCTCTCTGCAGACCATGAAGACCAGCAATTCATGCTTGTGCGTCAATTGCCAGTAGATGAGTGTGCGGGGGCAGAGTCATGCCAGCTTTTATACTGAGTGTGACATCATAATAGAAGGTGCAATGAACTTTCAGGGCTTATGGGTGGACAGGCATCCCATTGGCCAAGCGCACCCCAATCACGTGAAGCGCATGTGACATAAGTGGTGGGAAGGCCACTCATTGGTCAGGCGTGCCCCGGCAACTGTGATGTGGATGACATGCGGAATGCGTCCCGTAAGGATTGCAACGCTCGTACGAGGAGCATTCTGGATTAGATCTAGAAGGCTCCGGTGCACCTGGAAAGCCTATCTCTTCACAAGGGAGAGCTTGCTCTCCAAGAGAAAAGGCTCCACCTCTTCAAGAGAGGTGCTTGCTGCATGGTGCAGAGGATCTCCACCAAGGAGACCCGCCTAAAAGCACTCATGGCCGACAGAACAAAAAGGGGGCCCGCCTTTTGGCGGCACCACATATGCTTAAATTTGACAGTTTCTGCTCCTAGTTCTTTTACATCAGGACTTGGTCAGACACTGGATTTACTCAGGAGTTCATTACTGGG
>JBCAUG010729667.1:0-12075 GCA_038406175.1 Haplosyllis leylae | reverse complement strand
GAGTTTTGTGTACAGTTTTGGTCACTATTCCATGGGCAGGACCACCTAGTCTTATCGAATTCCATTCAAAAGACAACTAGTATTTTACCATGTATATATAAAGAACAATTAGTTATGTGTAAATATATATGGAAAATACTTGAAATATTTTGTTTTATTTTTATTTGAAAAACTGAACAGAGAATAAACTGAACTGAACTGACCAAACTGAACATATACTCGAACAGACGTGTTTTACACACTCCTCGAAATGGATAGAACTACTGAAATAATTACCCTGAGTAAAAGGATTTTTGGTAGATCAGAAAGTATATTTTGCTTTTCAGGGTTGTCCATGAGAAAATAGATTTTGAAGCATAAATAAATAAAGACTAGATATTTGTCTCAAAAATAAATGATATTTACAAATTCCCAACGGTGCACATGATTAAGATCTACTTCCTGTTGAAAAATGTGTGAACATCAGATCCATTCTCAGGTATACTGGAAAACTTCCAACACAGATGGGCGCTCCCTGATTTTAAATATAATTATGCAATATTATTTCTGAGACAAATATTCGAGTTTTTCCTAATTAGAGACGCATTCTGTAGATTCTATAGAATCTAATAAATTATATACTGAAGCATGAATTGAGGTCAATTTAATGATTCTGTTACCTGTGTCTCCATGGCGCAGTGGTAGCATTTTTGTCTCTTGCACCAGGAAGAGAAAGTTGGTTCAAATATCAGTTTTTTTTCAAAAATATTTGACAAATTCTGTAAATTCTACCGAATTGAATTTGGAAAAACTCAATTATTTATCTTCAAAACATATTGTAGAAGGTTGAATGTATTTTCTGATCTGCTCAAAATCATGTGGATTTTCTGAACTTTGCTCACTGTGTTATTTAAAGACTTCTTGATGCAGTGGAATGCACTGAAACTCAAATGGTTGTGCATACCGGGTCAATCCAGTACAATTTTTTACAATGAAAGTTTGCCTTAAAGCAGTTGTAATTATATTTTTTATTTAAATTGTTGAGAGCAATTCCAAAATAAGTTTTGAAAGAAATGTGACAATTATCACCCTGAAATTTTGCAAGTTGACTTACTTAAATTTCTATGAAGTTTAATTACCAATGTGTTGTCAGCAGCACTCTATTTAATACGAGATTAAATATTGAGCTGTTCGCAATAAACACGTCCTCTGAAAGGAAATCTATTTTCAGGCGACACGTGTCACTTTTTTTTTTGATATAATAATTTGATTAATTGGAAGTAGCAATTCAGTGATTCATGTTAACACAATGAAAATACAAAATACAAACAAAGATATTTTGTCGCTTGTACCTTTACACTTAGTTAATTATTCATTTGAAAACTTCCAAACACAATGACAACATTTCAACAAAAAGGACAATATGTATGGTGCATACACTGAAATCTGTGAAAAGCCACGATTTCCCAATGCTAATTAGTTTTTTTACACTGCGTAAGTTTACACTGTGGAAGTTTTACCAATAAAGACGACAGCAATGAAATTTGAAATAAGGTTTATTTCCAAAACACACACAAAACTGGAGAAAATGTACAACACATTCACCCCACAGCCGAGGCCATGAGCAAACATTAAAGACAGGTTAACCAAAATTTACAAAGTCGCACCAATTTATGTCAAACCTACTCCACTTCAGAATAGGCAGAAAACGTAGTTTTTTGGCTATTCTGTACCCCACATAAATTGGCAGATTTACATACATGATGAGTATTGTTTCTTTTTATGGTGGTGTAGGTAATCTTCTGCTGTTTCTAATATTGTAATTTTCATGCCTGCTCCATTTGTATTTATTATAATGGAATTGATTGCCATGTCTTTTACATGGCTTTTTATCCTTTTTGGCAGTGACCCAATATCTGATGGCACTATCCACTGATAGCCAGTATTTTCTGAGTCCTTCAGCTGTATATCTGCAGCTTTCGGAGATGAAAGCGTTGGTATCGTTCTGGTCCCAGATTTTGACCATTTCTAAGCATGTTGTATTATCAAAATTTAGGCTTGCTGAATGCATAGCTTTGCCAAAAGTGACTCTTCTTCTATTGTTGCCATCCCCAAAGAATTTGTGACATGGAGGTGCTATCCATAATAGGTGAGGAATGTTGGGCCTTTTAGCCTTTGCAGGGAGCAGGTCTTTGTAGGCTTCTGTAGCCTTGTGCGCTTCTCTCATAAGCCATTGTAACATAAAAATAGCCTTTTGGCTGGTGTCACCCTGCTCCCTTTTTGCTTCTCTGAGAATGTCCCCATCGATGATGAATACTACCAATTTTGGTAGGCTACTGTGCTCATTTAGAGCTCTTACATAGTTGTTAATCAGTCGTCCCAGGTGCTTCTATTATGACTGGTGTAAGGATCGCTTAGGTAATCCCTCACCTCAAAATGGTTAAACGTGAAGCCCTTATGGTCACCTTCAGGGTTTTTATTGTTCTTGAAGTTATCGTTAAAAGAACGCCTTGCAAATTCGTCCCCTATAAACCATAGTTTCTCAAGCCCCCTGATATAACCTAGAAATAGAAAAATAAGATTCTGAAACCATTCGAGTGTGTTTATTCGAAATCCCTAATGTACTTGTACACGACATTGGATTTCCATCTACCTGCTAATTTTATGTAAGCCAAAGATTTTCCTTGTTTAAACAAATCCCCACTTCGGCCAATCCTGAAGCTATGGAAACCATAGAGGCTTGAGTTTAGGTTGACAGCGTCGAGGCTATGTTTGAGGACCGTTCTCACATGGGGGGGCATCACTGGACTTTGGTCTCGAAATATGAAAAATGGATCACTATCATCTCGATAGTCTCCCCTCAGTTCCAGGTATTCCCGTGATAACTGGAAGGGGCAGAAATGTCTTCCCCTGACCAGTCGATCCCCACTTTTCACTCCCATAATTTTTATTTTCTGGGGCCTTGACTCCTTGCCGTGGGTTTTCGATGAGCGTAAGATGAGAAGCATTTTGTCTCTGTTTCCTGCAATGTGAACGTCCTTGGCTAGTACTGGATGTGACCCCGAAGTCAGCTCACCGACTCTGAATAGGCCATAGTAAGCCAGTATAAAAATTGTCTTGTACATAATTTCCAGGTAATACTGGTTTTTTGCAGCAAAGTGTTTTTGCACTTCAAAAAGTATAATTTCCAGCAGGCCAACCTTTATCGGTAGCCTGGTCATGACACAGTCATTTATCAGCCTGCACGCTCTTGTGAGCGTAGTAAATAATATCTTGCTGTAATCCCAGGGGTATCCGTCCACCACCAAGACCGACTTGATAGCGGACACATATGACTTCAAAGTACTAGATTGCACCTTACGGACATTGACAAGATAGGCCATGTACAAAGAGACTCGGTCCTCCCAGGAGGGTGGCCTATGGTCCAGTCTAATTAAGAATTTATTGAAGTTCCTCCAGATTCCGTGATAATTTTGAAGCGTGGAATCTCTGTTTCTTTTCATCTTCAGGCTTTCTAAAATTTGTCTCATGTGACTTGAGGAAATTCTGGAAGACCCTGACTCAGATGTTCCAGCAGTGCTCCCATTCCTTGTCCGGCCTACAAAGGATACACAATGGTTACCTAGACATGCTTGAGATTCTTCTCCCAGAAATTGGTCAAGGGCATCAATTGCTCAGGAACCTTTGTGGGGAGACTGTCCATTGCTAATTCCTTGGTGAGGTCATGAAACCTGTCCCATTGTTGCCTTGACAGGCTGTCCGCAATTTGGTTATCAGCTGACTTCACGAAAAACACTTTTAAATCTACGTTGTGGATCAGGCACTTGAGAACTATCATACGAATCATGGCCATGCAGTTTCTACACTTTGTTGAATTTCTATTGACTGCCCCCAATGTCGCTTGGCTATCAGAATAGATGGCTATCTTCCTGTCTGGAAATCTATCGATCCAGGCCAGGACTCCTGCGGTTAAGGCCACCATTTCCAAACATTCAATGGAAGGTTTGAACTCTTCAAGGAAAGAGTCTGACCATCTGTATGACATCCAAGATTTCTCGCAGTAGGCTCCCATCCCTACCTTGGATGAGGCATCAGAATAGAAATTGATGGTAGTGTCGTATCCAATCGACTGATCCACACATTTTCTACAGTAAATGGACCTATGTTTGAGGAAGGTAGCCCACATCTGTAGATCCATCTTCATCTCCGCTGTCACATATACATGATAATAAGACTTTACATCGCTAGACAGTTGCGAGTACAACCTCCTTGTAAAAGCTCTGCCTGGTACAATAGCTCTGCCTATGAAATTCAAGAAACCACAGATCTTCTGCAATTGATGCACAGTGATTTTCCTATTTTTCTTGAGCAGTACAAATTCAATCATATTGTTTGCCTGAACTACCTAAGCAATGGTCCCATTTATGGTGTCCAGCAAAAACCCTAAAAAAGGCATGCAAGTGCTGGCCCAGAAAGTTTTCTCCAGGGCCACTGGGAACCTAATCTCTTGGCAAATAGCTAAAAAGGTGTGCACCTGGTTGTTGCAGAGAAGCTCAAGGAATTGACAGAAAAGGTAGTCGTCAGGGTAGTTGACCACAATTTTTCCCGTCCGGAATTTAACCAGGTGTGCTACTGCATCGGAGACTGCCTGGAAAATTGCACAGCTGTGATACCCTCCGAAGGCTAGACATTTGTCAAAGAAAAAATACCACTGTCCATCAAGTGGGGACTGTGCCTTCATGCAGAGGACTTTCCATTGGCTGGGCAAGACTCCCAAATTCCTGAAAGCTGCCCTGGCATCTGATCTTGCAATGAAACAGATTCCTTGATCATTTCCTGGATGGTTCATTTCTTCCATGCAACATTTGACAGCCTTGTCAATGTCAGGGTATTTCACCGAACATAATTCATCCGGTGTGTTGGCGTTAACTGACCAGCTGTCTGGAATTCTGGGGTATGATAAATGAAAAATTAACTGCATATCTTTACCCTGGTCTTTGGGCACCAGCCCTATGGGCGACTGAATATAATTCTTGAAAGGCAACTCATCCTCCAGGTAAGGTCCTGCATATCTTTTCTTTTCAACCTCCTTCATAACTTTGTTCCAGAGGTCAACAGCATCACCAATGGCCAGCTTCAGGTTAGGAGATTTTCTCCTTTGTGAGCATGAACCTCGATACCCTATGTCAAAACCATTGGTGAAACCTTCAATCACGTACTCTGTTTTATTTGGGTCATGCTGAGCCTCTCTGAGTAGTGAGGATAATGCTTTAACATCAATAGGTGTGACTACATGCCTGTCATTGAAATTCTCAAAATAAAAGATCTCACGTTGGCCTACAAAACAAAAGAATCGTCCATGAACTTGGTTTCTATGATAGTCGTGGAACCAGCCTTAGATTTTTGGAGAAGCCTTGGTGGGAGAATCCCCCTTTTTTGAGTCACCCTTCCCCTGGGCGCTACATGAGGCTGAATCCCCCTTTTTCCTTTTTAAGCAGTTTGTGTAATTTTGGTTCCACCCCCACAGAAATGGCACCGATGTTCAAAGTGACAGTTCCACTTCTTGCACTTGCCCTTGTTATATTTCCAACAGCAGTCCTTGCACCAGTCACCATACTTGGATGACTGCCTGCTTCCCCTGCAGGGGGGGAGGTCCAGATCGATGCTGCAAAGGTTCACACATGGCTAGGTTCCACATTTGGGTGTACATTTTTCCCCAAGAACGTTGAGGCTTTTCAGACATTAACTGCCTGAAAGTGACATCATAGAAAGCCACATTCTCCCATACAAAAGATGATGCGGCTTTATTAATTGTGTGTATATTGCCAGATTTCAGTTGACCTGCTTGGATTGGCCTTGGAATAGATGGTAGCGTAGACCCGAAAGGCCTGCTCCCATTTTCATATCCCGTTAATTTTATTTGTAGAAGCTACCGGCATAATAAAGGTACCCTCTCCACTATTGAAGATTCTGACTGGCTTTTCGTCACCCTGCATGAACTGCTGCCTAGTTTTGGGTAGCAGTCGCTCCAGCTCCACATACTCCCCCCTTTCTATTTTAGGCCTCAATTGGGGATCCACATGACACGTGATATGAAAATATTCATCATCATCTTCCTTATCCACAAGAACCTTAAGAAATTCAGATATTTTGGACAACTCGTTACCTGTGGGGGCAACTACTGTTGCTTTGAACTCCTCTGCATTGAGGATTAAGTTGTCCGCTGCCTCCCGAGACCAGTCCCTCTCCTCTTCATACTCCTCAAGCCTGGGTTGCAGAGAACTCTCTCTACCCCTCTGCCCTGGACGACACAGCCTCCTGTCTCCCTCAGGAGTGGGGTCTCTGCTGTGGCTCCCCCTGCCTCCTGTCCTCATATGATCTACAAAATAAGCAATAGAATTCAGGGGGTTATTCACCACATCCCTATTAACACTTCCCCTACCAAGGGTGATAAGACTTGTTTATTTAGGGCTGGCGCATAAATGGTTGTGTCTGAGGGTGACTTTACCAATCTTCAAGGAGCATCAGGGGGCGAATCACCTCCTCTGGCATTCCTACCTGCTCTCTCTCCTGCCCTTTGGCTGTCAATTTTTTCTTGAACCATTCGCTCCAGGTACCTCTTGACCTTTGGATCCTTTTTGAGGAGTTCATACTCCTCTTCATCTGAAAGCTCTCTCCTCTGCGGAGATTTTGGTTGGGATCTGCTTCTATTAAACTCAACCTCCTCGTCACCATCACTCCCATCTTCATAATCAGGCGTCCATGACCCTTCTGATCTGGGGGAGTCCCGTTGGGAGTCTCTGGTCTGATTCAAACTGTCCTCCGATGACTCAATTCCCAGGTCATCCTGGTCTGCATCAATGTCCACTGAAATACCGTCTCCTTTTTCAGAGCCAGCATTTTCTGCCACTTCGTGAGAGTTGACTATGTCAGCGCTCTTGTCCATGGCCTTTCTCTTTCGGATATTTTAAATTAAACTCCCCGTGTTACCCACTATGGGGTCTGCCAGTTGGGCATTATTGTTCTCACTTACACAGGGCTCAGGTTCAGCCACTTGGGCTGCAATCGCTTTCCTGTGAATAATCGGAGATTTACTTTGTCTACTTTGCAACCTAGTTTGTTTTGGCAACGGCTGGTCTTGGAATTCTATGTTCCCCGCACCCCGCTTTACTCGCGGTCTACCTCGCTTCCCCTCCTTTTTGGGGGCAAAAATTTCTCCAGACTCCTCCTGAGTACTATGCTCAGGTTCTGCACCCATTTGTTTTAAGCGGGTACTTCTTTTACCAGATATCTTTACCATTTTGTAAAGTTTAAAAATTTGTCTGTTTTGCGTCTATCTTGGAAACAAACAAAGTGACGTAACTGATGACGTATTGCTTATGCATAGACGTAAGGAATGAAAGCTTTACGTCACGTTGCCAAAACACATTTTGTTGTGATAACAAAATGACGCTTTTTTACACTGCGTAACATCTCCTGGTTGCCATGATGGTTGGCTCTGCTGTGGCATGACATTTTGCATCATCATATGACATCATTATTCAGGTTTACTTTCAAATGCTTGGAAGCCAAAACAAACAAACAAACAAACAAAATAAAACAAACCGGTATATTGAGTAAATTTTCCAAGTTTAATGATGGAAAGCTGTGAATTTGTTGCTAAAATGGGACACAATCAAAGAGACTGAAAAAGAAAGATCATGGATGAGATTACCAAGAAAACTTTAAGAAACAGAAAATTGAAAGCACATCTAGATCTAGTTTGGTTGGAGAAGTAGCAAAGAGAACAAAGTGAAAGAAAACCCTACACGTATGGGGACTTTTGGGATTTTATACCTTATGAATGACTGACTGTTTCGCTATGACCTCTGTTGAATCTTGTTCATGTGTACACTCTTAAAAAATATGTTTACATGTCTGGGCTTCTCATGCTGCATGAATTACAGAAGGTGTTTTTGTGAGGTCAGCACTTTCATTGCCGATTTTAACCCCTTACACTCATTGTAACATAATGAATATGTGTGCATCTTAAAGAGCAGGTTCTTAGCTTCAATTTGGTACCTCATATGTCAAAATCAGTTAAGAACTAACTGCAGCAGAGCCATGTTTCTGCACGCTGACAGAACAGAAATTTGGAAAAAATAGCCCTGTGATGAATTCAGGTAGTTTAACATGCTGTAGGTAGAGCATTCTAACTGTTTTTGATGGTGTCAATCATTTCTGGCTGTGTTTTACAATGGTGGTCTATGATTATTATTATTATTAATTATTCCTATTGTTCCTGGAATAGACAAAGTCTTGTGTGGCCTATTTTGTAAGGTTGCTTCAATCATTTCAAGCAGTTTTTTGAAGTTTTCTTGATACAGTCTTTCGGGGTTGGGATGAAGCTTGACACCTAACATGGGGATGGGCCCATCTGTCTACAATAAGGGTGTAGAATTTTGCATCTGTGTCATGTAATGGACCTACTGTCATTGCAACAGATTTTTGATAATTTATTGTGAGAGCAGAGAAGTTTGTGTAATTTTGTAACTCTTGAAGAGCACAGTTAATATTCTACTCATTGGGTTTTAATGCTAGCCAAGTGTCATCAGCATATTGTCCACTTTGCAGCAATTCTCCTTTCATTTTTATACCAGTTATTTTAATGTTTGTCCTTAATTTAAGTCCAAGGACCTCTGCCACAGCAGCAAAGATCAGAGATGAAATTGGATCACTTTGCCTTGTATCTCTTGTTGGTTGAAACCATTATTAATTATGTTACTAGTGGGTTGATTATATAGAATACTAACATAATGTAAAAAATTTGAACCAATTTCAAACATTTTTAGTGATGCCATAGCTGCTTTAAATTCCAACTTGTCAAATGCTTTTTTGAAATCAATGCTTATTATCACAGCTAGTTCTTGGTTTCTATTGCAATGTTCAAATAAATTGAGAAGTTTCATAATGTTTTCAGCCATATATCTTCCCTATAAGAAGCCTGTTTGTAAAAATTGATGATCTCCAAGACCATGAAGTAGAAGTTGCCCATCGAACCAAAGGGAAACCAGGCCCAAAACTGAGACAGATGATAGTGAGATGTCAATACAATCTGAGAGATAGAATTTTTAATTATACAAAGAACCTTAGGAATGTTACCAATGCACAATGTGACCCATACTATGTATCAAACAACTGCCAGAGCCACTGTTGACACAGAAGAGAGAGAGAGAGACAGAGAGAGATCTGCAGATCAAGAAAATTTGCAAGAGCAATGCCCAACTACCTGAGGTCCAAAAGCACAAAAGAATTGACATACAAGTGAACAATAATATGCTGTATTTAAACAAAATACCTCAAAAAAGCATATTACCCCTCCTACTCTTTGTACTATTTTTCAATGTCGATTCAACAGAAAAAGACAAAATGAACAAACTAGAGTTTGCCCATACAGACCCAATCAAGGAAAAATGCAGTACCTTTCGAGGACATGCCATTAGGATCAAAAGTTCAGCTGAAATATGGCTAGCATACTGTCAATTGAAGCTGCTTTACCCAGAAAGTGCTCACATTATGGTGGCTTACACTGTGAAGGGACACAGTGGATACCATGACAATGGGGAACATGGGGCTGCAGTTAAAATTGTCAGAATCCTCAATGACAGGTGTTTGAACAACACAGCCATTTTTGTGACCAGAGAATTTGGGGGGATCCACCTTGGACCAAGACATTTCCTCCATGTGGAGAGGGCTGCTAGAATGGCACTGGATGAACTTTCAACATTACAATGAGGAAAATACTGAAAATCTACCAAGAACATTTTCTGGTCTGTGACTTTTAGGAGTTGATTATTTAATCGACAATGGTAAAAATTGGAACTCAACCCAATGCTAGCACAGTGCTACTAGAACAGTAGCATATTAACTTTTAAGAAACCTTACTTTAACATAGGATTAATGTAACCACACTTTTTGACAAAGAGAAAACCAGAGTGATGTGTGCCCCCTGTATATTTACTGTCATCTTCTTATAACAACATTAATTCACCTGCGACATTTTTATTTGTAAAACAATTGCATGTATGAGTAACTGGGAAAGCCCTAAGGGGATGGGTAGGGACTATGGATAGGGTATCCTTATTGACCTACAATGTAAGAGGACTGTGTGAAACAGACAAATGCAGACAAGTCTTTCATTACCTGCATCTTAAAAAACACGATATCATCTTCATAGCCATAAAATGGAAAAAATTTGGTCTTCTGAGTGGGGTAATAAAATTTGGTTCTCACATGATAATACTAATGTGAGAGGGGTAGCAATACTGATTAGGACAGGACTAGACATGGTAATACACAATGTTATTAAGGATGAAGAGGGAAGGTACATACTTCTCTATGTCACTTGGTCTAAAATGAAGGTATTACTAGCCAATGTATATGGCCCAAACTGCAATAACCCTACCTTCTATACAGAATTTTTCCAGAAAATTAAACAATTCACACCCAATTATACAGTAATTGGTGGTGATTTCAATTTAGCAATGGATCCACTAGTGGACAAACAGGGCTGTTACAAAAATAATGATAAATCTTCTGAAGTGGTATAGAGACAAATGGAATGTATGGACACTATTGATGTATGGAGACACTTAAAAAGTGATCAATCTGGCTTCACTTGGAGAAAGTTGAAGCCTAAGCCAATGTTTAGTAGGATAGATTACTGGGTAATATCAGAATCAATGACCCAATTTGTTTTAGATGTTGAAATAGTACCATCACTTAAAACTGACCATTCGATGATAAAAATGGACCTTTGTTTTAATCCCTTTAAAAGGGGACCAGGATACTGGAAACTGAATGTCTCACTGTTAAAGAATCCTGATCATGTACAAGAAATGAACGTATTAATTGAAAAAGAACTAGACATCAGTAATGACAACCCTTCTTACTGTACAAAATTAGAACTCTTAAAATTGGCTGCAAGAGGCTCTAACATTCAGTACACCAGTAGGCAGAAAAAATCCAATAAAAAAAATTGAGGTTTTAGAACACAAAATTAGACAAATTGAGTTGCAGCAGGAAAATCAGGGCCTGGACCTAAGTAGCTCAACTCAAGAGCAATTAACACTTATCTGACATGACATTTTAGAAATCAGTAAACAATGTACAAAAGGAGCTATGATTAGAGCCAGAACTAGATACACGCAACAAGGTGAAAAGCCCACAAAATATTTTTTAAATCTTGAAAAAAGTAACTACCAGAAAAAGACTATTTATCAGCTAGAAAAGGACACAGGGGAGATTACCTCAGAACAGAAAGAAATTTTACAGGAAATACATAATTTTTACGCAAAGTTGTACACAACAGCAGGTAAGATAGATCTCTCTTACTTGAGTAAACTGAATATCCCCCAACTGCCAGAAGAGATAAAGCAAGAATTGGAACAAGATATCACAGTTAAAGAAATAGGTGAAGCTTTGTTTGATCCTGAGAATGGGTACTCTCCTGGAACCAATGGACTAGACGCCTCATTTTACAAGATGTTTTGGCCCATGCTAAAGGACCTGTTATTAAATGCATACAGTGAAGTGATTGAGAAAGAAAAATTGCATCTATCAGCAAGGTGCAGTGTCATATCTCTATTAGAAAAAGCAGACAAAAACCCACTGAAATTGAAATCATGGAGACCTCTCAGTCTGCTTAATACAGATAATAAGATCTTTACTAAACTGTCAGCAAAATGCATGCAAAAAGCATTGGACTACCTTATCCATCCTTCACAACAAGGATTTATAAAGGGTCGTCATATGGCTGAGAACTTAATTGAAATTCAGGAACTTATGAACAAGTGTACCAGGGAACAAAAGAATGCTTTTCTGGTTAGTTTTGATTTTCTTAAAGCATTCGATATGCTGGAAAATAGTAGTATGATAGCTGCATTGGAAGCTTTTAATTTTGGCAAAAAATATATTGTCACCAATATTTACACTAGCTTGGTTAGTGTAGTAAAACTCAACCCCAGAGTTGAGTGTCCATCAGGTCAGTGAGGAGAGCAAGAGTTGTTTAATCTCAGGGGGTGACAGCGGTTGTTCATGGGTGTTAGTTCATGCACT
>JBCAUG010729656.1:0-12075 GCA_038406175.1 Haplosyllis leylae | reverse complement strand
CCTACTTTTTCCTACTTTGAGGTGAAAATTCCTACTTTTTCCTACTTTTTTGACCTCTCCTACCACTTTCCACCCTGAACTGTTCAACGCTGACTTCTGAGGTATTCATTCACATTATCAGTACAGTATCCCATGGCTATGAATATTTCCATTCAGGCCATTCAGAATCAGTATCGGTCTTGATGATAGAGTTAGTGTGATTGAACTTTAACCCACAAAACATAATGAATTGTTTTTTTATCATGTGGATTTTTAGGACCCAGCACAAAACGTCGCCAGTTCAAACTGCATGACAGTGATGGAGGCGAGCGGGGATCACGGGGAAGACCTGTACATCAGCTGTACGATGCCATCTATAGAGCTGGGCACAGTGGGAGGTGGAACCGTGCTGCCTCCACAGGCCTCATGCCTCAAGGTAACGTTCTGGAGAGCAATTCTCGTAATAAACATGAAGGGAAAGAATTCCTCCTCCACTCTCACAATGCAGCGTGACGTCGTCATATCAGACAATCACTCTTTTCCAAAATTCAACGTTAAAACGGACCTGTCAAAGTGACTTCACAGTTAGCAATTCAATGGTCTAACAAGAAGATTGGTTTAACTGCCCTGTCAGAAGAGACGAATTTGAAAGTGACTGTTGATGTGTGCTATTTTCAGATGCTTGGTTTGAAAGGCGCCAGTGCAGAAGAACCAGGTTACAACGCCACAACCCTCGCGCGTGTGGTGTGCGCCACTGTCATGGCCGGCGAACTGTCACTGATGTCAGCACTTGCTGCTGGACACCTCGTCAGGAGCCACATGAGGCACAACCGTTCATCCATAAACATGACAGCTTCACCCATACCTCAGCTGTCACCGCCACGGTCGCTTCCAACAACAAGAAGCAATTCACCTAGTCATATCAATAATGCACAAAATAAACCAGAACTAGGAACTTGTACCAACAAGGCATCGTAATTAGCACACCGTCAAAAACTAAACATTCATTATTTCTGTGCCAGTTATTGAGAATAACATATCTCCTTACTATTTTGTACATATTGCTGGGAAACAATATTTTTTGGGGGTTGTATGGCTAAGAATTATGTTCATCATAAACCTTGCATTGGCAGTGGTTACATGGAGTATTTGAAAAGGACATTTTCGAAATGTCGCCGACTTGAATATTAATCACTCTCCCAAGTCATAGACCTGTGGTGTTAAATTCAATTATACACTGTCTTTAAAATAGTGTGGACGCAATAAAATTGCATGAAATGGTCGAAAATATTGCTAACAAGAAAGTCCTCCTGCGTGAACGCAAGAGGCATACCGCCCGCTGCGTAGCAAGTGCTTGTTCTGCTGCCCTATCTGGAGAGGGAGGGGTACACTCGATTTTGTGGGATGTTACAAATATTATGGGATGGGGTACCCCCTGCTGTTAACAGACACCTGTAAACATACGCGGGCAGTAAAGACTACACAAATTAATTTGTGGCTTGATTTACTTATTATCAAGTCCTGGAACAGTGATTTCCATGAACGAGTCTAGTGACTTCCTCATTGTTACTGTTACGAATGATTTTAAAATTTAAGTAATAAAGATATAAATAGCTCATTTTGCATTATTAGTTTATTTCAAAATAAAACGCTCGTGGTAAACATTGCCTCTCCCAAAGCTGATTTTATAGCTTCACGGCACATTTTTCAAGAATTGAACATTAGAAAAATTAGAGCTTCGTCAAAAATTAACATTTATAAAATTACAACCTCATGCATAGTTCTGTCATACACATTTTACTAAAAGATAAATAGAATCGTGATGGCAATAAAGCTGCCTGAAGATCGCAAGAGACTAGGAGATAATCTGAGATGGCAGCATGGATGGACTTCACCAGCTGACAAGATTTCAGGACCAATTACTATTGATCAGAGATTTACATGAACAGTGTTTAAGTTCATCGGCTTCTATCATATTCATAACAATGAAATCAACGATTTACTTTATCGTAAATTAAAACTTTTGAAATAATTTGGCACAATAAGTCACAGACCAAATGATTTGTCAACATCATGGCACTAATAACAATTTGATAATGTACGTTGATAGTCGCAGTTTCTAAAGCTACTTTGATTATAAGCACCTTTGGTGACTACGCTCCCAAACACCCTAACATGTTCCCACTAGACATTTGCTGAATTCATGTAATTCAGCTAATTAGATAACAAAATTCTACAGAAACCAACACAAAATTGCGGGATTTGAACCAGTCCCGTTTTGTTCATGTGTCAACTGTCCGAAGTATTTGTAGGCAAGACTTGGAAGGCTTCAAAAAGTCTCTCGGATGTGCTTCACTTAGCAAATCTTTTATCTAATGAAATGAAAGATCCAACAAACAGAAAAATACAGATAACTGCTATGAATTACACTGGGTCCCGCTTACAACGAGTAAAAAGATGCAAAAGAAACTACTCGTTGTAGGTGGGTGCTCGTTGTAACTGAACTTTTTAACATTGCTGTCAATGATTACAGTGCAAAGAATTCTGCTCGTTATAGCCGGGTACTCGTTGTAACCGAACTCGTTATAAGAGGGACCCAGTGTAATTGAAATACACAATTTCCACGATTTCCTTTGATACCATTGCGACTGTACATTCTTGAAATAAGGTCCCTTACTTATTCCATTCAGATTGCTATCCCTCCGAAGGTAACGTCAAAATTTATTGTTGGGTACATCGGCAAATAGTTGGGACCAAATCTAAAACAGTAAAGAGGCTAGACTCTAACAAACAGGGGTATTGTACATTGCAAGATTATTTTGCAATTCCTTTGAAGATTTCAGCAGTTGAAGATTTTCATGATTTAGCCACTTTCCATATCCGTCTGCTGTTCATAGTTATGTGCGAGTGACTTCAGTGAGTCCAGAGACTGTCTGAAATCGTCCAGTTCCAACCCTGCGTCCGTAAATTTGTGCAGTTTACTAATATCAAGACTGGACGCATTCTGGTGCAGGTTGGTAATCATATTACCGACTGACGGTGTTGACTGGAGGGATGTCATAACAGGAACGCTGTCTACTCCTAAACACAGAAAGAATTATGTTACGTCAGTTAAATAAACCGTACTCATCTCATTCTCGGATCACTTGCAATATTATACGTACAGTAGAACCTCCAGCCCCAACGGTTAGTTGATAGGTCCTTTACTTATACCATTCATATTGTTACCTCTCCAAGGTTCACGACAAAATTTATTGTTGGGTACATCAGCAAATAGTTTATAATGCAAGAATTTTTTTCTATAAAACAGGAAGTGAATGGTGAATAGCTTACGGCTTTTCTCAAGTAACCTTACAAATCAGGTTTTACTGTAACAGTAAGAACATTGTCTTGTGCACAGCACTTCACCCGTGTGACACCATTTATATGAAGCACCTGTACTTGCCTTGTTTATCAGATCTGTCGTTTTTGCTAATTTCTCCGGATGCACTCACTTTCTCAGAAAATATGTGCGGGAATGGCGCAGTCACTTTACACGGCTGCTGCAGAACATTGGCGGCACTAAAGGAAAATTATGTAAAGTTAGCTTTTTAAACACTGGATTCTGTTAAACTAATCAATTAAAATTACCGCATTTTCCTAAAAATATAAGTCACAGTGCGTTTAATCGAACTATGTCTTTTCTAAATGTGTGAATTTTACGGCAAACTTTGATTAGCCTCAATACTTGATTAAAGATTTTAATTGAACCATCGGAAGCCAAAGTTTAATTATATGTAACCTCGGACTCACTAACGGATTGTGCAGAAAGTGTTACTTTCAAAGGAAGTTTAATTAAATACACGTACTGTAAATGATTCACTCTGATGACGAATGATTTTGCTTCAAATTTAACAGATCAAAGAAATAAATTCAATCGTAATCATGCTCGACAGAAAATGAATATGGAGTATCTGTCTAAAAATATTCTGTGAAATAATAAACATAAATAAGTAAGATTGACAACATTGACGACGGAGACAGAGGACGGGGTTTGCGCAAGATCATTAGACTACGGTCTAGTATGTAGAATTTACATACTAACTTCAGCGAGTTAGAACAGACATCTGTAAGATACAATTGTAAAGGTTCATGTAGTTCTGATGAATACTGGCACAGTTTCCGCGGACGACACCGTGACGGCAGTGCACTGAAATAGTTAGGCATACGAGTGATAGAGTGGTATCCAAAGAAGTAGGTACAGGGGTATCTGCGTTAACATACTAACTTAAGCGAGTCGGAACAGACATCATTGAGAAACATATGTAGTAGGTCATCCACGGACGAATACTGTGTGAGGTTGCGAGGACGATTTCTTGCTGGAGCACTGCAAATAATGGTTTTAAGAAAACAGAACGATTATAAATATAGATCAAAGTCAAAAACTGTCGCAAATCCAAATTATGACGTACACGTTTTTAAGTAGTCCATGACACTGGTAAACTATACTAATAATTGGCGGAAAAGCGTGATTTTACTTAAAGTTACTCCGGCAATTACATTTCCATTACTTATTGCCAACAAGATTTCTCTGTACAAAATATTCGGTATGTCAATGAATTTTTCAAAGCCAAAGGCACCTTCAAAGTATTCCCATTTATTTTCAATCTTTCTATTATTATTTAGCAACAGAATAGAAAGGAAATCTCACCCTGAAATTTTATCAGAAGGAATACCTCTCAAGACTACAGACTGTGAAAATGGATGGGTCTGTGGCGGACACAATGGAGTAAGTTGTTGCCATGGTAGTTTGTCTCCCATGATATGGAGCGCGTGAACTAGAGGATTGTTCTCTATCAGAGGGAAAGGTAGAGATGACTGCAACGCCAAAACCTGAAAAAAAAAACCACAGTAAAATGAAACTCACAATGTTATAGCTCAATCTGTAAGTTGTAAAAATCTACCCATATCTTTCACAATATAATTATTAAGGCCCGTTTACACCAGGCGTCAGGATCAATGCGATTCTGTAAATTTGTTTCCATTGATTTCAATGAGTGCTATGTCACAAGCGTCATCGCAAGCATTGACTGTGCATTGACGCTGACGCTTGGTGTAAAAGGGCCCTTAGAATGTGATGTGACAGTTTAGATAAAATAGTTCTTCGAAATATTTCACCTTTCTGCCAGCTTGAGTAAGGGCGTCAGTCACATGAGACATAAGTGAGGGGTTGTTTTCTAATCGGTAAGGTAGGCTCATTGTGTCGATTGAAGCTCCTATTATAGCACTAGTATGATACATCAAGTCACTCTGTAATGGAAGTAAAAATCGTGGAGGTTATCATTCAGATAGTGATAACAGGAAGTTACTGTTGTAGTTTTACTTTCTGCCGGTAACTACTGAAGACACCAGATAGCATCTCGAAACTGTCGGTTAGGGAGCGTTTACACGTAGCGTTTTTCAGACAGTTTTTGTGAGCGGCACCTTTGATCTTTTTAACGGTAAACAGCAGCATAGGTCTACATTGAACCCATTTTTGAACAGTATGAATAACGGGCTGAAAAACACTACCTGTAAACACAGATTTACAATGGACACGATTCGACTGTTAAATATTAAACGTTCTCGTTTTTTTTTCATTTCTCTATGAACAGCGGCTGAACAATGAAGATAGTTTAGCAACAACTAGTCTTTTGTCACTATTGTTTACCTTGTAATTAAGATGGGGCCAAAAGCCGACTTTTCCTGGCTGTTTCCATAAACTGGAAGCTGTGCTTAGCGGAAGTAAGAGTGAACAATGATTGACCATATTGACATATGAGAGAGTTGTGCTGAGAAGTCTATGTAAGTCGTCGCGTGGCTTCTGAAAACAGATATGCAAAAGAATTGATGTCTATTCTTGCACAGCAAGACAATCTCACAGAAAATGTTACAGAATTACTTTTTTATTTATTCAAAAGTTGCTCACACTTCCTGGAAAGCTCGGTGGTGACACAGGCATAACCGCTATAGATTTCCCTGAGTATTCATCATATAAATCCTGGACAATACTTGAAGCAACTCCCCCAAATCCATCGTACCCATCAACCAGTACATGTATACCCTGTAATATGTACATATTAATACAGTAAAGTCCGTGTTTTAAACAGCGACGTGCACATATACAATTTCCTTAAAATTTCTTCTGTAAAAACAATATGTTAACAACAATAACATAATCTGCTCCTCACCTGTAAGTTATCACATTCTTCAAGGAAGAAATGAAGTCGATCCTCAATATCAGTTTTGTTCTTGTGACTTGATACAACTTGTTGGCCGTAACCAAAAACATCAAACACTTGTTCACTGCAAAGAAAATATTTAATAGATGTTCAAGTTTTGGACTATCAATTCTGAGTAACTCAAATAACGATGGTTAATACGTACATTGTATTATAATAACACTAGTTGTCTTCTCTGGCACACCATATAACCATGTAGAAACATTTATCACAAATTCTACCTCCAATGTGTATCATATCAAATATGACTAAAAATGTGGTTATAAATTTAACATTTTGGATGCTATCTTGAGTACTCACTGGCCATGCTGATACTCGTTGATGAGTGCTATAGTCTTCGGGTGAAGGTGCAGTCTGAGGAAATCTGACCAAACGTGCACAGAGTCATCCAGATTGTACAGTTTCTTGCCGAATACATGAGGTGCTGCTTCTTTGTCAGCTCCATCATCAACGTCCATTTCATCTTGACTGGAACACTGCCGCCCATTACTGTGCTTTTCTGCTGATTCTCCGGACTACAGAGAAAAGTGCGTCGTGTGCCTTGACGAAAGAATCATGTTGCGCTATGCTATGTACACATGATCTAATTTTCCCACCTGAACCCTGAAACGGTTGACTACTATTCCAGGAATCATTCGTCAAGGACTATTACAAACCCAAGAATTTTAAATATTTTAGTACTCCATATTTCTTTTACCAAACATCTCCATGCGATCTTTCATGCACATGCTATGTCCAGAAATTTTGAACATCGTGAGTAAAAACATAAACACACGTATCACTTACATCTAATTTTTCGAGATCTTTGAGAAATTCATTCTTTTCAGCGAAATCTGACTGGTGCTGGTGAAGTGTAACATCTCCAGTCCTATGGAAATAATTACAATATTGTGCCTGTACCTGGTACTTTTTTCTCTAATATGTAACAAGTGATAACAACAAATGTTGAAAATACAAGATGTACGACTGAGGAATACTGGATAACGAGTGGGTACTTTGGGAGGGCAAAGACGAGAAGATACTAATGAGTGTATTATATGCTGAAAGACTACTCTAGTCTGACTGTAAGATTAAAACAGTTACCATTTGAGATCCTCATGTTGATCGGGTATATCGTAAAGCACTCCATCCTGCTTCAGCGTATGTAGACTGCCTGTTCAATTAAATAAATCTAATTTATGGATCTGATAAAAAAAAGTCATCGAGGATCCATTAACTTTTTAAAATGAACTAGTATCCGTCCAAAATACACTCATTATTGGCATGTTAAGCATTATTGCAAGACAGATACATTTTACCTTTTAAGTCCAGTGCTATGAGTCTTGGCGTGTAAGTAACTTCTCCCTGCAAATAAAAAACAACTTCTTATATTTTAACAAGTTGTACAGTTTGCGAGCTGGAACTGTACAAATATCTTGCATGTTATCTTTTACTGAGCCAAGAAGAGTATTCGAAACATGTACATACCTCCAAATTCTGCCCTTCTCGGAACATCACATCATGATTAATTTCCTTGGGCCCCGTGAGATCACTGGGTTTGTAGACAAAAGAAGCTTCCTGAAATTACACCAATTAAATGCATGATGATCGATCAGTTATCAATGACGGAGGTTGACATTTTTCATTTTCATTGGATCCATTGGGGTGAAATGGCCAAATAGCCTGCAGTATCTGGGGAGTCTTTCAATTGGCGTCCTACTCCGAGAAATCGTGAACTTAAAGACTGATTCTTGTTGTGAAAGACACCTCGATGGACGTACGCTTTTAAAATATTTCTAAATTAGAATTTCGACTCAGAGCATTTGTATTTTCGGCTAAGTATCTAAATATATGAACACTTATTTTCACTGTTTGACGCAAAATTTTAACATTCCGAACAAACAAACGATACGTTTTCTGGCTATGAGCGACGTTAAATGATGCGGGACAACACATTAAGTATATAACCTGTAGCAACATTTACAAATAAGCAAATGCGAAACTACCATTTCATGAACCGTGCATGTTTTTGTGGCTTGCAGGGATTTGGCAATTAAAATTACACGTAGACAAATCAATTGATGGTCTACATGGATACTGAAATGTTCACTAAATGCGTACAACTAACCGAGCAGAAGAAAGACTAGTTTGGAGGAATGGGTGTAAGATTGGGGCCATGCAGTCTTGCATTCAATCTTGTCTATTTCTCCATGTTATGGTTATTTTACTGTGTAAAAGAAGAAAATCATGAGAGACTTAAAGTTTTTCTTCACCAAAGAGAAGCCATCCATTTTTATAACCCACTGAAAGAAGCAGGTACTCATTTTTTTAGCATTTTATTCTAATAGAAAGTTCTTACGTAAAGCCCTGACACGGGCACCACCTTAAGGCACATTCACACCATGCTGCAAAAACGAATGCGAGCGCGAAAACGACGAAACTCTCAAATGGCTTACATTGAAAATCCAATGTGCTCTTTATTTATTCTGGCGGCAAAGACAAAAGAAATCTCCTTTCGAATGCACTCCAGCTTAATGTCGCTTGGTATCAAAACTTGACCAACAGAAGTTAAAATTGTTAAAGTGAGTGTCTCAGAGATCCAAGATGGAGTAGGCAGAATGGTCTACACGCAAGTGCGTTTGTGTAATCCATCATGGCTTCTGCTTAAAACGAGTTCGGTTGGAACCAATAGGTGGTTACAACGAGCACCTAACCACTCAAACCAGCAATTTCTTTTGCATCTTTCTACTCTTATTTAACAGTCGTGATGAAAAATAAAACTTCGGGAGGCAATTTCTAATATAAATTGGTTTTGAACTTTTCATGCAGGAGTCTGGAACTTGGAACGGCTATCGTCGGCCAGCATGTTTGTACTCCCGAATAAACTGCTGAGAGATCGTGACAACCGAGATCTGTTTAGACAGCTAAAATTTAACGCTCTGGAACAGGTTTGTAACAATGCAATTAAAAACCTGTAGAATTCCGTTCTATTGTGGTCAGATGGATCGCACACGTCGCTGTCTGGTATCTTGAAAAGTGCAGCATGACGTCTGCGAATTTTTCATTTGATAAATTCCAAATAAATAATGTCCTTCGTAAGCTCCAGACGGGAACTATCATGAATTTAGCTTAACTAGTTCACATTTGCACAAAACTGTTTAGCACAGAACTAGGAGACACATTCCATGTATTATCACAGACAGCAAAATAACTATCATATCTGCTGCGTATTATTAGCCCAAGAAAAAATGTAACTGTGCACGCAACTAATTTCACTAACGCGGATCCAGGACTTCGGTCAGGGAGGGGTCGAGTAAAGTTTGGTCAAAATTTGCCAACAAAATATTTAATTGCCATATTTTGCATTACCGAATCTACGCATGTGCTTGGATCCCAGTTCTTATCTATCCGTGGCCCCAATGGTCTTCCACCTGGATTCATTAATGACTCACACACTTTGATCCTCATGACGCAAACCGTATCTGAAGCTTTGTCCACAGGTATAATGTTGCGTTTGACGTCAAAGTTTAACACTGTGTGACTGGTGATGCAAACACCAAAGCAGAGAATAGGTTCAGACCTTCCATATGAACGGATGTTAACACGTTGTTTTTGTTTACCTCTTCAGGTAATGCTGGTGTACTGGCTGAGAGATCATGGCCTGGGTAGATATGTTAGACTAGAGAAGGATGGAAGTCTTATACTAATGGGATACGGTTACACCGAAACCGTAGAAACCATAATTGACGAATTAGACGTAAGTTAGGCATACCATTCTCATGTCTTTTGATTCAGATGAGAGATCATGGGTAGTAGCGTTACATATTAATGGACGAGAAATACGTCAAGAATATATTTGGGTGATGAAAATCCAACGGGTACGAACATAAACAACAAAATGAACGCCTTTCAATCATCGAGCTATCGCCCAAGTAACAACATCCATCACTGGAAAAAAAACCCCGAAAAATGAATGCCTTTTTTGCACACAGGAATGTGTGATTTGTGAATTACTGTCAGTGTCGTGAAAGGGGTAATACAGACACCGGCCTTAAATGTGATATTTTAACCCTGTTCTAAATTAATTCGGAAAATAACTTTGTAAATTGGCCCCAGTTATCATTATGAAACAAGAATTCTTTGTAAAGAAAAGATTAGTTTGAGCCGAATTCCTCCATCCTACCTGCATATGTTTCACAAACATATCCTTTAAAATTTTCTTACGGTAAACAGTAAATTCAAGGGATTTGTTTCAGGAATTAGAAGACGGCAGCAAACACTATCTCCACTCAACTCTGTACAGATTCAGACAAACCATACGGGAATATGCCTTTGGATCACAAACTGCTAAACTAATAACAAAGAAGAGAGAATACAAGGAGCGAATTGAAAACTTTAATCAGTATCTGGTGGTAGATATTGACCAGATTCAGGTTTTCATAAACGATCACCCCATCACTCTTTTACACACAGTGATATTTGCTGTTGTTAGTCATTTTATTGTTCGATGCGCTGTACAAAAGGACGTTCCTGGGAACTCCAATATTATCCCTTTGATTCTGTTAATGTATGCTAATTACACTCTTGGGTGTGGGACACTGGCTTTAGTGTTATTGTACAAAATGATACATGATCCTGTTAAAACATTCGTTTTTGGATTGCTAACAGGAGTTTGGGCTCTTGGCCACTACGCAAAGATGGAAGCAATAATACTAACTTCCATGCTAACAATGATTACAATAACATTATTTTCCACTTCACTTCGCTTCCAAACGTTGCGCACAAACAACCCAAACCAAGACAAAAATAGTGACTCTGATGTGCCATCAGATGGAAACGATGACAAAAACATGGATAAAAACACGAGTTCAAAGAAATCTGAGGACAAGCAAATTGATCCAAACAATACCAACCTGAAAGATGGCAAGAAAAATGTTCAAGAAGTGGCTAGAGATGACGTCGACAACGAACAACGTCAATTGATTATTTGTGGAATCGGTTGCATTGATTCTCAGTTGAACGCATTTCTAAAAGGTTACAGGTACACAACTATTGGATCTTACTTTTCACAGACCAATGTGAAAGAAGTGATCAATCCACTTGCAATTGATGTGCAGCAAATATCAATGGAAGACGTTGATGTTCACTGGTCCCAAATTAAATCTCTCATTTGTCCCAGTATAGCGAACGGAAATCTAAAATCGTTCTCAATGGTAAACAACAGAGCTTTTACTGACACTGACGCGGAACGTCTGGGTGCACTTCTTAACAAGAATACGTCCCTTCAAAAGATTTCTATAATTTTTGATTATCAGAAATCGTTTCTGGAAAAGCTGCATTACTTTCTGCTGTGGGATAATTGTCTTCCTCAGTTGACCACTCGAGGGGTTCAATATATTATTAATAGCTTGATGAACTCTAAAGCTGCTCCTGTCAAGTTTTTGGATTTTTATGGTATTCAACTTGATGAGAAAACTGTTCAATCCGCAAAGAACCTTAACAAAAAGAAAGGCACCAAAGTGTTCGGCAATAAACCTGATGATGTACCCCTAAAGACAATGCTGACCACAATGAGCTCATGGGTCATCAAATTACCATGCTGTCTATCGGTACTCGCTGTGAGTACATTTATGATAGGAGTATGTGTCCTTTGCTATTGAGTGATTTAGATTCTACGTAGCAGTCTATTCAGTGTGCGACTTTTGTCCAGAACTCCAACCAGACATTTCGCCTGGCTACTTTCAAAAGTTACCAGACCGAACCCAATCTTACAGGACCGAATAAATGCTAAACATAGACACACTATAATAGTTTTATTATATAAAACTGTGTTTTATTGATTAACATTAGACTGGGG
>JBCAUG010729645.1:0-12075 GCA_038406175.1 Haplosyllis leylae | reverse complement strand
CATAGGTGTAGCCTAGGGTGTTCTAGACACCTTGGTTTGCATTTTTGAATATCTCACCGATTGGCCATTTGCTGGGCTGATAAGTGTCAAATTTTTGAAATTGTCAACATTTCGAAAAAGTGCCGAATTTCTAGAGCAATGGGTATTCGAAATTTGGACCCAAAAATTGGCATGAAGATGTCAATCTATCTAACTCAGTTTAGGCAAAATTGAGGAATTTTTTCCCTTGGTCGGTGTCCAAGTTATGGCCATTTTCGGGCCAAAACATAAATCATCTATTTACAACATGAAGGGTCGATGGTAGGGGTCCAATGTCATTGATGATTTTTAGGGGACCTTTTTAGCTGCCAAATGGTACCTTTTGAGAATTTTTGTGATTAACAGTAAATTTCTTGTAAATCAAGATTTTGTGATTTTTTTCAATTGGCCACTGCTCATCTCGTATATGGGTTGGGAGGTCAAAATTGATATGAGTGATCAATCTAATGATTCTCTATGGGTATGTAATGTCAAAATTAGAAAATCTATACTGGGGCAAAAACGAGGAATTTTGTATGGGTTACAGCCTGTAGCATCAAGCGATTTGAATGAATTTTTTTTAAATGGTGAAAATAGATGAAGAAGAATCTCCAGACCCCAAATTAACTGATTTTTAGTGATTTAGTGAAGTTTTCAAAATTATCATGTTTTCATGTTTCTATCACTCTTTGTTCATTTCTGAAGGCAATTCTTGTCCGATTTTAATGTTTGAGTACTCATTTCAAAGCTTTGGACCTGCTCTACAAGAATATGAAGTACAATTGCCACTAGGGGGCCTATAAGGCACCATATAATGGCAAAAACATGTCCGAAAATTGCCGATTTCAGCAATTTTCAGATACATTTTTGCCAATTTGAGGTGCCTTATGGGCCCCCTAGTGGCAATTTTAATTTCCCAAGGCAATACAACAAACCCCAGCTACAAAATATAGAACACAGAGAGGAAGTCTGAATCTGAATTTTGTTGTTATACATTATATATTTTTGTCAAAACAAAGAATTTAAGAAGTATTTCATATGCTGCTGTTTCTTTCCAACAAGCCTAATGAATAATCATTTGACATGTCCACCCTTTACAACTAGGGGAGGTACAATGTATGAACATTGAAACAGTGTCCAAGTACTAGTCCTTTTGCTCTGTATCTAGGTAGATGAGTGTATGTGAATGAAATAGTCATTGCACTGATCTTACCACCTGACAAAAATGTAGGCAGCCCAGATCAAGGAATAAAATTAATAATGGCATCACTGATTATAATTTTAGAACATTTCACTTTGCTAAAACAGGTCCATGGACTTGGGTAGCTAGCCTAGACCAGTACAATGTGACAATAGATTTAAGTGACCCAGAGGTCAAATCAGGAGTCCAACTTGCCCACATGGTAACTCATCCAAGGCATCTCACCCAAAGACAACTCACCCAAGACATCACACCCAAAGAAAACTCACCCAAATACGAATATACTAAGATTGAATTTTTTCATGTGCCTCATGAGACATGTCAGGTTGTATGTGCGGATATAGATGTCCAGACAGTCGCTTATATTTTGAGGCTGCTATGTTGCAGGCAGTCCCCCAGTTATTACCTACTGTTACACAACTTGAATATTTGTTTCACTGGTCTACGGCTGTATAGCATACTTGGTCTACAAACAGCATGTATCTGATAAAAACTAATGCATACATGCGTAAACTATCACTGCCATACCTTCCACCTAACCGTATTGGGTCTATCTTTGAAAGCTTCAGGAAAAAGCTGTGATACAATCACGACAAGAGTTGACCAGCTATATTGTTTAACCATGGCTGGAAAATCCAGTGTGGGTCCAGTTTTGTGATGGTCTTGTATTTTATTGTCTACCAAAGGGACATCAAACTATCCAAGTCGACAATCATGTTTTGTCACCCAAAACGTTGGTGAAAGGCTTTGGCGGTACAAATGTACATTAGTAGACCCGTTACAAGGCACGTTTACATTTAAACCTGAATCACAGACCCATTGGCTTTGGTCAGTAGGACTTGGAGTGGCGATGATTTTTTCATCGCTGAAAGTGATTGAAACTGGGGACCAATTCTTAGTTCCCCAGCATTTTTGTCACGAGTCTGTCGTCTTTACAATTCCTCTGTACAGAAAATTCTACATGTGGACTTGTCATGTACGGAATTCGGCAAAATCCTGTAACAACCTTTGGAAACCCTGTACAAACCCGTAAAGGACTTGGGGGCTTTCTGTCACTGGGGAGAGCTTTTGAACACCGGACACCAGCCGGAGGAGTAATGGGTTTATGTTACAATGTATGCGACAGTAATGCAAAATAACGTTTTGAAATTGCAGTGATATTAGGATCCAGTCATGGACTACAAAAGTTTAGTGCAAAGTCACCTTCAAGGACAGGATGTTTGCAGTGGAATATCCTTTCAATGAAGAGTACACGTTGAAGATGAAAATTACTCTGTTGCGTTCAGGTTTTCGATTTCACACGCGGGTCTTATATTTGTCCAAAATAATTTGTTACAATCAGATTAAACTTTAAAAGCAGCGTTTCTTCTTGCTTTGTTTTACACTATTTGGGTGTCCCATGCAAACAAAACAAGATATAGGTAAACCTATTTCTGGATGACTAAAATCTCCTACAGCAGCAGACGTAGGTAACAAGTTATTTGATATTGATTATTGTGCGGGATATTTTTCGAGAAATTTATAATTATTGTCTCGGAAAAAATATCGTTATGAAAAACTCTTGACTTAAGCACTGCATCTTGGCATCCGTGGTAGAAGGCGATGCGAAAGTTCAGCGGATAATTGCCCTCATTCAGAGTAAAGATGAACATGGGTAAGTAGTAAAAGGTTGCTGTTGCCTTTCGTGTTTGTGTGTGTGTATGATTGAATATTTACAATTACAGTGCACAGATTTGTGTGGCCAGGTATAATCTTGTTTGCACAGTAACTGACATGTAGAGATGTTGGAGAACCACTCTGAAGCTGAACAGCTTTGGGAAAAGAGGGTTTTATTACATTTTTTCTCTCTCTCAAAAAAAGTGATGGGATAATCACTCCTCCTAATTCCCCTGAAAAATCGAAAATGAAATATGGAAATTTCAGTATTTCTGGATGGTTTGGACTAATACCGGCATTTTTTCCTTGCAAAGTAATCTGGACAAAAATATTATTTGAAATTCTTTCACTCGAATATATTTGAATTTTCATACCGGAGTTGACCAAATTGTAAAGTATAATTAAAACATATCACAGAACAAAGCAAATGTTATTGTACATGCATTTTCACTTCTGTTGCTTTGCAGAGTATTCGTTTACAGTTTAGTTCAAGGTACAGTAAGTGCTGTATCTTTACACACTGCTATACCTATAGACCATGTTTTCAACTTGAATGTCGGTAAGTGGTGAACATTTTTTAATTGTCCTCAATTCGCTTTACATAAAATTGTCCGCATTTTGTTTCTTGTGGTATCATAGAATGGTTATTCACACATAAGTGAAATAGTTAGGAACGTATCAAGTCATTGACATGGCCTGCATTTTGGCACAATGGGTCATATGTAGCTGATAGACATAATTTTATACTGACAGATTGAGACGGGAACTATATTGTTTAATTTTTTATTGATTTCAGCTTCCCAACATAGGGGATCAACGATAGGTAAGATACACTCTTTGTGGATAGATTGATATTTTATGCAAAAAATTAACACCAGGTGGCTCCCTTCTTAAAGACACTCCACAGGAAGTACTTAAAGACACTGCTTAGGCCTAAAGACACTCCTCAGGGAGTACTTAAAGACACTATTGAGACTTAATGAGACTCCACAGGAAGTACTTAAAGATGAGAGATCTGTTAACTATGTCAGGTGTGACATAATGCTGATAAGCATTCTTGTTCTAGCAACAATGAACTTTTTCTCACAGATTTTTGGAACTTTTTACGTTCCATAAAAACTATTTCCACAAGTTCCTAGAATCAAACTTTTTTGTATGCAAGTTCCTGGAAACAAACTTTTTCAAAGTGATTTGAAAAAGCAAGGAATCTAACTTATAACAAAAATAAACATAAACTTGACCTCCAGAAGGGGTTTATTGTGTACAAGGAAATTGTTTTTAATTTCTCAAATAGTGCACAGTGCAGTTTACATGCCCGGCGATTTGGACATGTACGGTATAAATTAACGTAGGCTGTATTATTTCCAAGTCTTTAACCCTTCCTTTTCCAACTTTTGGAAGATAAGTAGAGATATACCTAAGCTTAACGAATGTACGCGGATATACATTTCGTTTGGGACGAATATGCTCGAGTTCACCATATTTACTTGTATCCAGAACTTGTTTCAGCTGTGACTTATGTCCTAGATGTCCTCCCAGTAGAACCTGACGACACAAGTTATGTTCATTTTCTTCTGTTTTACGGGAATATTTCAATAATACAAATCATAATTTTTTCAGCTGGATTCGTTCCGGTAAAATTAGGTAATCAACACATATCACTAGTAGTAGATCTACCGCAAACAGATGAAGCGGGTAATATACTGGCTGAAATCAAACAGGCTATTGCAAGTTAGTCTTCTGTCATTTGTTCATTTATATTAGACTAATAGAGCGAAAGCGACGTCACTTGGAATGGATACATAGTTTTCCAGGTTATTTGTTTACATTGAGTAGCGACAAAGATCAAAGAAAATGTTCCCTTTTGCACTGTTCTTCATCAGAGCTCACAACAGTATCTCATTTTGAATCTTGCAATTTCAGTACAGTCCCAAAATTCTGGGTTTGGTGGTCTACCATCATCATTTTCATGGATTGACAAATACCAGTCACCCAGTTTCAGTAATCCCTTCGCAGATGACATTTTTGATCCATTCCAAAACCAAAGGCATCAACCTCATAGTTCCGATGGTACGTCTAAATATCATTACATAGCATTATTCTCTTTGTTGTGGGGAATTTTATTGCTATCAATTGATATATTGACCGCAAGGAAATATTTTACGATTTAGCTGTTTCATATGCATTTTGTTTACTTTTGAACATGTGTGGTGCGGTGTCCCTTCTGGTATAGTCTCTGGTACGACTTTGCAAAACTTGCGTAAAAGGTTCATCTCCATGCATTGAGGAGATAAAAAACGTAGATTAAGCCTTTGTTTGGCATGCTCCTCTGTAGTTGTAGTAATACTTCAGATGTCAAATGTGTGTGTAGTTCTTTAGTCGTCGCTGAGGATATTTGGTTTTGCATGCATATTCGCTTTCAGGGGCTAACAGTTGGATGCAGGATATGTTAATGCAGCCCAGTAGTGAAGCACGGTGTCCAGTAGTCACTGCAACAGATCCACAGCCAGGTAAAAGCAATCTCGAGAGAATGGGCGCCAATCGAATATTCTAGTGTATTTATAATGTCTACTTTTATTCATTTGCTTCAGGAAAAAGAGTATATAAATAGATGTTGATGCAGAAAAATGTGTTAGCGAAGTGTCTTGGTTTGATAGTTTCAGTAAATTCTAGTTGAAAAGATCATTTAAATTTTGTTGTATGTACGCATGGTAACATATAACATTTACGCACCCATAAATTCATGTTATAATTATAATCCGAGCGGGGTGACTTATCTGGTCACTATGGTGTCTGTACGGACGGACAGGTGTAGGGATGGATGCTTGTTAACTTTTCGGACCCCCCACCCCCTATAAAGGGAATTTGAGATAACACCAGATTTGGCTTGACATATGTTCAGACCAGAAAAAAATCTTCATCTCTTCATCTCATATTGGAGGTAACACCAGATTTGGCTTGACCTATGTTCGGGCTGGAAAAAATTTTTTTTCATCCCTTCATCTCACTCTTCATCTCATATTTGAGATAGTGCCAGATTTGGCTTGACATATGTTCAGACTGGAAAAAAATGTTTTATATCTTTATCTCACTATACGTCTCTTCATCTCATATTTGAGATAACACCAGATTTGGCTTGATGTATCTCTTCATCTCACTCTTTATCTCTTCATCTCATAAATTCAGAGTTTCAAAAACATTGCAATTGTCAAAATTCCATTGGATTTTACAAATTTCCAGCCTTCCATCTCACATCTAACTCTTCATCTCCATATTGTTAAATTTCATTACCACTCCTACTCATAGGTCTTTATATCTTAATCAATGTACTATCACCTACCTACCTAAAGCAAAGTTACAGGTGAATTAAATCACATAATCAGATAGGGCGCGACACAATTCTGGTAAGAATGCTTGTTATTGGTTCTAACTGACTCATTTGATGGATTATTTTCAGATGAAGATGGTTTTAATGGCGGACCATTATTTCATGGATATTACAGTTCCAATGTCGGAATTTCTCCTCATACTAGTGATGTCAATCTAGTCAGTAAATCAAACCTTCAGGATAATAGCTCTATTAAAAGGTATCTGTTTGAGGACTGTGGTATTATTAAAAAGTAAAACCAGCATTTTGGTTGTGATCACTCCAATTAGTCGAAATTAAGTTTAACAAGTTTACACACAATGCTAATGGTAATAGAAACACAGCCGTTCCTGACGTTTTCCATTAACGCCATGTTAAACTTGACGGAAACCTTTGATATTGACTCAAACGCAAACGTCGCATATAAGACGTTTAAGTAGAATTGGAAAATGCAGTAAATGTAAGTTTAAACTCCGCTCTTGTTCATTTGGATTTCTTGTGATTAGTGTTGTTGAGAAATGAAGGTACTGTTTTGTGGGTTGCTTTGTAGTCAAAAAGAAAGAAAGAACCGTCATTTTATCTCATTTCTTTGCACATACGAATTAAAATATGTACATTTTCACACATTTTACGATGAAGCTTTGTTGTTGTAGGAGCTTTGAGAAGAGCTTGGATGAAGGTCTTAGTGATACCTTACGTAGTGGGAGGGGGTTATCTGGTCGTGAAAATATACTACGATTGGTGCTAAAACAACATGAAGATGAATACACAGATTTGAGAACATTTACGTAAGAAATCAACTTGTCAGATTCATTCCTCAAAATTAGATCACGAGTTTGCTGGATACGAAACAAAATCATTGAAACGACATTTAACAAATGTGCAATTTTGGAAGAAAAAAAGATGTATTTTCGCAGACGGAAAACTAATTTATTTTATATGGTTATTACATATATTGCTAAAGTAAGTAAATGTATGTTCTTGTTGAATCTATCAAAGCGACCAGTTTATTTTATTTTCCTGTTTTATTTAAAGTGTATTTTGTGGTACATGGAATGTCAATGGGCAAACGGCGTCCGAAGACTGTTCCCCTTGGTTGAACTGTGATATGGAGCCACCAGATATCTACGCTATTGGGTATGTATGTATTGATGAATATGGAAACACTAAATATGTGAAGAATGTGTTGGATATTTTATTCGAAAGTTAGTAATTGTGACTGGTGAACCGAAAGAAACGCTTGACTATGAAAAACTTGCGGGTGAGGGGTACAGAGCCGTTATTTACGAAAGCCTTACAGTAGTCTTTTTGTCACAAACTTTGGTCGTGTACTCCGGGACAATGGCAAACTGTAAACCCAGTAGTGATCAAAATCGTTTGCTGAAAAAGGACAATTTTATTTGCAGATTTCAAGAATTAGACCTGAGTAAGAACGCATACATTTTTAGTGATTCAGCTAAGGAAGAAGAATGGTATCAAAAGGTGAAGCAGGCACTTCATCCCAAAGCTAAATATGTCAGAGTAAGTGATTCCTTCATACATCGCAGGATTTATTTAATGGTAGGAAGCAATATGTGGTTCAACGTATGCAGCAAAATGAATAAGTTTAAAATTCACACAACGAATCTCAATCAAGTTCACATTGATTTATTTTGTAAAAAAATGTGCAAAAAGACATCCTCAAGTGTAACATCCAGTGCAAAAATAGAAACGAATATCATGCGATATCAACATAACTGTTTGTGCTTATAAAAACCATTCTTTGAATTTGCAAAGGAAATCATAACATAACATGCGATCAACCACATATAAGTTGTACTTACAATATACACACAACATAAATTTGAGTTTCAACTGAAATCTTAATCAATATCTACAAACTTGTAACTGTCTTAACGTAAATTTAAGTCACAACTAACACTAATAACATACAATTATAACCAATGGCGCGGTTTTCGCGTGGAATGAACAAACGATCCCCAAATGCAGTGCACTAGGTTTACTTCATTTGGTTAATATTGAGTAGAACAATAAACTAAAGACCATACGTACTAAGCACATGCCTTTTGGCTAATGAACTCTTTACAGAGGGGTACTGGCTTGAATCAACCCCGGGAACTTCTTTTGAAAACTCTTGAAGCTCTCGTTCATTAGGTACACGGTGGGAAATACAAGTTTGCTCGGGTCTGAGTCATTTGTCTTGAGATCTAGTGTGCGCAGGAAATATGCCATACGAAGAGCCTCATCAATGACATGGTTGGAGTAGAAGATCAGCACCTTCGGCGAGTGACGTGCTTTGTGGGTCATGGAATAGAAGTGTTGGATCATTTCTTTCGTGTGCAGGTTGATGGCATTTGTCATACTCCCTCGACAGAACTCGATAGGAAGTCGACAGTCTATTAGGGTGTAGTTCGTATTCTCGATGTCGGTAGTTTTGAGAAGTCGAGATAGATTTGCGGCTGATATGTATTTGAGGTCTCTATAGTCCTTAGCCTTGTTCATGCATTCAGTTGATGGTTGAGGGATATTGCGTTTTGTTGCATCTTTCTGCTGCTGTTGTTGCAACAACTGTTGTGGAGGAAATAATTGCTTGTTGACGTTGTTCTGAGCACGTTTTAAAACCATGCGCAATAGTTTGTCGGAACGGCTTTTCTTGAATTTACGCCGCAACCGTGCAGTCAGATGCGGGAGAACGGATGTTGGTTGGGTACAGGATACGGGAGCTCTTGAAATTGTGGTTGTCGGGCGTGAATGAGAAACAGACATCACTGGTACATGCGCAACTTTTTGGTCGCATTCTGTGTCCTTCGATGAGGAATTCTCTGTCGAGGTGTCCTGTTTCCTGCAAGGTTCCATGGATTCTACCGGGGACAACTTGTCCTCTTCACCTTCTTCTGTGTCGCTGTCATAATCAAGACCAAGCCCGCTGTCAGGGTACGGTATGGTAGACATTGTGTGCTGTGGAGTACGCTCTATATTAGCACATGCCATTTAATATCTGAAATATGACAAGTAATTGTGAACAATGTATACTATTTTCATTTTATGCTCCCTTCCCTTAGAAAACATCAATATTCACCGCAATCCATATCGTAACGCATACTTACCAAAATCAGGAAATCGAGGTGACGCTACGCGTTTTCAATTTCAATGAAATATTTGTCTGAAACTTGGTCGTGACTGATAGAGACTAAAAATGAGAATGATAATGTTTCAACGGAATCCTCGCTTTAAGTAACAAAACACTAAAAGTTGACAGAATATTCAAGAATCTGAATTTTTCGTGTGGTGAGCTATTTTGTTATAATATCAATACAAGAACATATTGAGCTGTTAGTATTATCACAAAAAGTGATCAACTAACAGCAAGAGGTGAGCGCCAAGATGTTCAACGTTGAAAAAGTGCGATTTCGCACCTCTGGTCAAAAGGGGCTTTGTTGCTTCGATTTCTATTCAATAGTGAGCTGTTGCTATAAGTAGATTTGCTTGATTTTCCTTTGATTTTGAGCAATAAGTTTGTAACACGTTTAGTGCATTATTTATTTGTGGTGATTGAAAAGTGTTCTCAGGCACTTATTGTTTCCTTGATATGTTCTCGCTAAGTATATTGAAAGAAACAATAGAATGTCTTCGAATCTATGCAAGGAGTTGATAATATTAAACTTAAAACCCTCAAATTTGTATTGTTATGTAGATTCATAAATGGAAATAAAGATTTTGGAAATTATTGGGTCCAAATTTTTGTGAGCTCTTTCGGCGTGAAAGTAAGTTAAACCCGTTCCATTTCCTGTGGTTGTGCTTCTACTTAATAATGTAGATTTTTGTCTTATATGTAGATTTGATGAGAAACCTTAGCAAATTTCAAAAACGCTTTTTGGGGGAAGCACGGATAAATTGTTGTTAAAAAATATCTGATGAGAAATTGTAAACACATCACATACTGATAACAACGAATAAGGAATCGAAATGACATTTCTTCAATTTTGATAACATAGGTTGTTTCACATTTTCTCCAAACGTATTCGACATCTTTTCTTTATAGTTTCTCATTTACCCATTTTCTTTACATTTTCATTAAAACCCATTCGTACAGGTCAGATTATTGTTATATGCAACTGTTTAAACGAGTTACTGTTTTTCAGGTAAAGCTGATGCGAATTGTAGGAATCATGCTGATTGTATTTATCAAAAAAGAACACACTGATCACCTTTTTGACGTCGTGGGTGCCACTGTCGGCACGGGACTAATGGGTATGATGGTGAGTGCCTTCTCGACAGGTTCAATAACTATTAAATCCAAAAAAGGCTATGGGTTAAAAGCCCTGGTCAATAAAGTGTGCAGTACGCGAACTGATGCAGAACCAATCAAACAAAAATAGTTTAGTTTCAGAATTACAGAGAATAGGGAAATTTGTCTATTCGTTGTAAGAAGAAATTTACTATCGAAATTGCAGGGTAATAAAGGCGGTGCTGGAGTTCGGTTTGACCTGTACAACACGTCTATTTGTTTCGTCAATTCCCATCTGGCCGCCCACACGGAAGAATTCGAAAGACGGAACCAGGACTTCAGAGATATCAACAGCAGGATGATATTCGGTGCATCTGGTAGCACACAGGGAGGTCAACCGTATACCATAGCTGAGCACGAGTAAGCAGTAGAGTACCAGATTCTGATTGAAATAAGCTTAATTAGTTATGATGTAAGGACTGTTTCAACAGGTAGTTTTTTGTCGGAGTCATAATCTTGTGGCTTCAAAAGAGTGTCTGTATGATTTTAAATATTCGGTAAAATTCTTAAAACTTGTATCGCTTATACTTTAAGCATTGTATTTTGGCTGGGTGACTTGAATTATCGACTTAGTGAAATAGAGAACGAAGCAGTGAAACAGCTGATCACGAAAAGAGAGTTCAGCGCGTTGATGAAGTACGACCAAGTAAGTGATTCAGTGTCCAAAGGAAATCTTCGAATTCAGCCACATCTTTTTCAATTATTTCTCCAAACTATATCTGGTAGCGTCAGTGAATTTGTACCTTTCTGTACTTATTTTTGTTTAAAAAAGCCAAAATAAAAAAGTTTTGTCATACAGGTTCGGCCCGGTTAATTCGATCACGGTTAATTCGAAGGCACGCTTAATTCAAACTTTCTCCCAAGGGTTTGCCCAGTGGCCTATCTTTTCAATGTTAAAAAATACTGTTAATTCAAACATGGTCAATTCAAAGTTTCACTAATTCGAAGAGATTTCAAGAGTATCTTAATTCGAAGACACTGTAAATTGAAGTTTTAGGGAACTTAAATTGAAGTTAATTGTAATTCCAAGGGTTAAATCGATGTTTATCTTTATTCAAAAACTTTGAATTAGAACTCAGATTATTAATCGAAGTCTTATACTGTAGTGTACAAAGAAAAGCATTTTGTCTGACATGTTCGACATACATTCAATACTATCAATTTTTTTCTATGTACTGTTTGACATGTTCGACATGATATAAAACTAATGCATGGAATGTATAGAGGAGACTGAGAGGATTCCAGTGGTTCAAGTGGATTGAAAATCAGACCATTATTAAGAAAGTTACAGTCATTTATGTTGACCTGTTCAACATACATCCAATTACTATCTATTGATACCTTTCTGTGTACTGTTCGACATGATATAAAAATAATGCATGGAATGCATAGAGGAGACTGAGGGGATTCCAACAGTTCAAGCAGATTGAAAATCGGACCATTATTAACCCTTATCCTGCCGACCCCAATTTTCCACCTCTCCGCCTGCCGCCAAATATCACTAAAGTGCTTTTTCATACCTCTATCCATACCCTGCCAACAGTC
>JBCAUG010729644.1:0-15729 GCA_038406175.1 Haplosyllis leylae | reverse complement strand
TTGTATTGGGGTTACCCCAGTGGGGGTGTTATCCAGCCAGGGGGTGGCCCATGGACCCCCTGGTTGGGATGGGATACTCCCTGGCTGGGACGTGGTACCCCCCCCCCCTCCTTACCCCCGGGATAGGACAACAGAGCGAGCACTTGCTACGCTTCGGGCGGTATGCCTCTTGCGTTCACGCAAGAGGAATTTCTAGTTTTTATTTATTTCTTCCTTGCAAACTACAGGGAACTTGAACTTTATAACATACCCTCCACAACTGCTTCGCAAGTTCCTTCTACAACATTTGCGGCAATTTGAGATAGAGCGCCAAAGTCTGGAGCCGTATAGTAATTTTGATCTTCAATTTGCGGTGGAGAAGACATCTCTTTCAGGAAATCTTCATCAATCACATCTGTCACTCCAACAGCTATCATGGTAACTCCCGTGTTTCTCAACGCAGCGGCTTCACGTATGGCGGGATCTCTTCTGTTATCAGGGTATGGTAATCCATCTGTCACAATGATCGCCAGATTAACAATATCTGGTCTGTCACCTGTCGCTGAATTAAAACACCGCAGTCTCGTTTGAATTAGAGCTTCGGGTGTATTGGTAGTTTGTCCCATGTAGCCTAAATTCCTTACTGCATTTTGGATTTCTTCTTTTGTTGTATAACTGTCCAGTGAGAATGCTAGCCTGACCTGTTCGGAGAAGACAATGGCCCCTACCCTTGTATCGTCTGGGCTTATTGTAAAAGCTTCGATTAGAGCCGCTAAGAAGTTCAACTGCAGTTGCCAGTTGTCAGGGTTTCCACTCGGGGGGTTGTTATCCCGTATACTGCCAGAACTGTCGATGATTAGGCAAATGTCCAAAGGCGTCTCACAAACCGGGATCGCTAAAGTAAAATATTATCTTTGTAAAGAAGGTTGCCATTGGAAATACTCAAATAGATTAGTCAAGACTACTAGTCAATATTACCAAAGCACGTTAATGCTTTGACAGTAAGTGAAAAGCTGTTCTGTAGGAAATCTACTAGGAGTACTGCGCAGTACTAGGCTTTATGCTCTTGAACACATATAAGTCTGTTTTGCAACAAAATGCAATTACTGTAACTGACCAACGAAAAAAACTGTCAAAGATAACATTCTTTCACATGACTTCCAATAATACACTCTTGTAAATGACTTATTTGTTAATACATGTATGCGTTAATCGAATAATGAAAATATGTTCTGTCACGTAATAAATAATCTATTATATATCCTTGTACTTACCCAATACGAGGTAATGAAAATTAAATTTTACATTAATATATTATCACAAAAATATCACATCGACAATGTTCACCGAAAAAAGTATCCCAGTGAAGAACACTTTGTCTGGTAAGGTTTATACGGTAATCAACATGAATTCAACATTATTAGTAAGTGATGAGCCACTTATTGGAAAGTTGATGTTCATAATAAAATGTAATTACTCGGATTGCCGTACGTACATCACAAACTTCCGTCAGTTGCTTCCCATAAAAATTAACCTAGGTTTACTTAGACATCTAAGGGAGAAAGGCCCATGCTATGTAGCTCTTAATAGTACACTGCATTCCTTTGAAATGTTTTTCGTTCGAGATTTGTCAAATATGCCATTTAACGATCTCTGAGATTAGCGTTAAATGGTAAGTGAAGCTTGCAGCGATGCACCAAATTGATGACTGATGTAAATTCTACCACATCAGCAGCTTTGATACCTGCAGGTGGCTCTGTAATACATGTCTGAGGAACCAAGTCTTGCAGAACTTCATCCAGTGATCGGAAGTCTGGACTTGTGAAGAAGTTTACCCCCTCTAGCTGTGGGAGTGACGACAGTGTTCTCAGTGTTTCTGTATTCACTTCATTTGTGATGCCAACGGCGAGCATTGTGACACCTTGTGCCCTCAAAGCTTCAGCTTCGCGATCAACAGCATACGCATTAAGGGTTGGAAAACCGTCAGTAATAACTATGGCAATGTTCTTCGCTTGTGGGCGATCGCCGCTAAGTGGGCGGAAACATTCCGTTCTTGCTACTATCAAGGCGTCAGCAGTATTAGTCCATGCATTATAATATGGAATTCTCCTCACGGCATCTTTTATTTGCTCCTTTGTGTCATACTGATTAAGAGGAAACTCTAATTGGGCAGTGTTTGAGAAAGACACAACTCCTATTTTGGCACCGTGATCACCGACGGGGAATTCGTCTATGATATTATTTATAAAATTTAATAAAAGCTGCCAATTGTCAAATGACAGATCTGGGGGGTTGGCTCTGCGTATACTTTCTGAGCTGTCCACAAGAATGCAGATGTCAACTAAGATTTCACACGTCACACCGGCTGTCGGAGTACTCGGACGGCTTGGAGGAAACGCTGCAAGGACACTTACTTTGTATCACACCTGGCAACATCCACCACTCTGCCTGTTCTCAAGTTTAACCTGTCTAACTAACTTACATGCACATTTATTCTGAGACTAGACAGTGTTTTACTTGTGATTTATCACTTATTATTTCATCTTATTGTGAGTGTAAAGATAATTTTATGTATTCAAACATTCTAGTGCCACATATAGCATACTTGTATAATAAAGTTAATTACGACGGTGTTGAATATAAATACAGGTGCATTCTATGAAGCGGTTAATTTAAACCACGCTCATCTATTTAAGCATATTGGTGCATCAAATAAAAACATGCTGATAACTTGTTAAATGCTGTTTCAATTGCAATAAAATGTGTAATGTCATTTATACTTCAAGAAAATACATTGATAAAATAATAAAATTCAAATATATATAATCTTTTGCATTGAGCTTAACTATAAGACAACTGTAGACTGTAAATATTTGTAATTTGTAAATGACAATTAATTTTTAATAAATTATTTGTTCCTAACTTTATAACTATCCAAAAAAAAGGTAAAAAAGGAGAAGAGGTATACCAGGAGGTGCGGCTTCACAAGTTTGTTCCACCAGGGTATCCAAAATGGTACTGATACCCGCAAAGGTGGCGGAGGTGAAGTAACTATTTCCTCTCTTTGGGACATTGTTCGGTGGTTCCGAGGCAAAGACTTCCAACGTTGCTTCGTCGATTGCGTCTGAAATGTACTACAGCCTTAGTTGCAATATTTATGTTCAATGTGGTTTTTGAATGCAAGTGCTCGCTGTGTTGTCCTATCAGGGGGGGGGGGTACCCAGGCTGAGTAACCCCCAGCTGTGGGACTGAGTACCCCCCCCCGCTGTGGGACTGAGTACCTCCCTCTCCCGGCTGTCGGAATGAGTACCCCTCCCTGGCTGTGGAACTAACTCTCCCCCCCCCAAGGCCAGAGTCCCCTGGTTATATCTATGATCAGAGTACCCCCCCGGCTATGTGTATGATCTGAGTAACACCCCCACCCCTGTGGAGGGACACACGCCTGTGAAAACATTACCTTCTCGTCGTACTACGTACGCGGGTGGTAACAAGAGTAAATTTTCGGTCTTCAGTAAGGTCTTCCGCGTTATGGTTTATTCACATGCAAGGAGACAGATATAGGTTCACATCCCTGTGTGGAAGGATTCCCTCCAGATTTGTCTATGGCTACAGTTGTACCATAAAAATATTCACAATGTACACAAACAGGGACAGATCCCCTTCCCCAAATGACTGTAGCCATTTGTAGGTAGGGCCCCATCCCCAAAAAGGGATCCGAGTCCATCTCCATGTATAACAAAAGCGATACAGATTTCTTTCTATAATACTTGAAAATAGTTCATTTTCAGATAACATTCAATGGAGATAATTATCTTGAAGACCTTACAAGAACTTTTCAATTTTCAAATATTTCAAATGTTGGTTGAAAGATTCAAGTATTTTTGTTTACACAATGGTTACCTGCTGTGTCCATTGTGTTTTCAGTATATTATATTTAACGAATCTACTGCTGGCCTCTGTTGTTGTATTCACTCCATTCAGTCTAAATGGAGTGAATACAACAAAAGAGACCAGCAGTGGACAGCAGTGGAGAAATCTAATATTGTGTCAATGAGAAATCCCTGATTTTTCTCCATTGGAGAAATTTAACATTATGGTAATGGAAAGTCATTTGCTTTTCTCCATTGGAGAAATCTAACACTGTGGCAGTGGAAAGTCATTGGCTTTTCTCCATTGGATTCCATTGGTTTCTTTGTTATGTTGATTGCATTGCAACAATGCAGACAATAGAAGAAGAGAAACTACAGGTGGATTCAGTAAAAATTTCAAACTGCCCGACATGCCTGTGCTGTACTAGATCTAAAAAGGATGTGGTGGTGAAAATTCACATAAATTTGCAAAGCACACTTCATTCATTTTTTTCGAAGAAACTACCAAAGATATCAGCTCCAAATTTTAACATGACATAGCTGGCACTAATACCTAAATATTTCACTGTAAAGAGCACATTCCAATCAGTTTGAAAAGGTCTTGAGTCTGAAGAAAAATACATGATATTTTTTACCTCATGACAAGCCTCATTTTGAAGGTTCTCTCAACCAATAGGAATGCACCATTCAAATCAGCTGACAATAACAGTGGAATCAAGAAGAAGGCTATCATGGCATGTAGGTGAAAATCTGATAGTTTGTACACAAATTTGAGACACTGAGACAGCTCTTACTTCCAAAAAATATATATCTATGAGGTGCTCCTAACTCGATACTGTTGATGCCATGCAGTTTGGAGCATTATCAAATATTAATCTGCAGTGAAATATTCCATATGAATGAGCCATTAGATCTAGATCCAAGAGGAGGCATGTGTTCACTTCAAAATATGAGGAGAGAATGACTGTACCCACCAAAAAGCAAAGGCCACATAGAGACCAGTACTGAGTAGGAATATACATAGTTATTGTTCTGAAGGCCACTCAGCTATGACCACAGACAACAACAATGGAGGTCAGTCCCATTCCTGTAATTTCTATTCATGAAGTCCCTCTCTGATTCATAGATCAGTGGCACATAACCTGTTGTGTAAGTCAGTTAAACAATGATTATTTTTGCAAGAGTGAATTAATCCACTCCTCACTTCACTTGTCATGGATTATTTTTCACTCTTGCACAAGTAACCATTGATTAACCAATACTGAATAGACTCCATTAGATCTTGTTTAAGAAATTAAACCTAGACTCTAGTTGTACTTGGCTGGTGTTGTACCAAAAAAGCATAAAGCACTGTCGATATTTTTCAATTACCCAATTTAAAACGCAACTGTGAGCACACGTACAAAAGTTAACAAAAATGGGCCAAATTAAATCTAGACCTAGATCCAGATCTAGACCTAGATCTAGATCTAGAGCTAGATCTAGAGCTACATCTAGATCTTAATCTCCTGACAACCAATGTTCTTGAAAGAGAAGCGTATAAGAAAATTGTTTGTGACAACCTGTTATTCCGACGGCAAGGACATAGACGCCCGCGGCTTTAAGAGCTTCTGCCTCTTGTCTTTCGTCGCCAATTTCCAAAGTTGGCACTCCATCGGTGATAATAATGGCAATATTTTGGGCATCTGGTCTGTCACCTGCAAATATTTTCGTTAGACTAATCTACTTGACTACGCTTCGTAACCCCCGACGTCATCTGAACAGATTTCTATGAGTGCACTCTTCCTATAATTTGAACACAAGAATAAAGTCTAAAATACGCGATCCTGTAAATACCTGAGGCAAAGCAGTCTCTTGCAACTCGAAATGCAGCCGCATGGTTTGTAAAACTGCCCATGTATGGCGTTCTTCTAATGGCCTCCTGCACTTCGACAGCACTGTTGTGACTGAAAGAAATGAGTGAGTGAACAGACCAAATTCAAAGCATCAATTGAAACACAAAAACTCAAGGGTTCAACCAACAAGTTGACTCATAATCACCAATAACATGAATAAGGCAATCAAATTTTTTCCTATTCGCTACGATTTTGTCTCTGTAAGATCCCTGGTTTGAAAATTACAAAGTGGTACTCACTCGTTCAAACCAAATTGTAAATCAGCTCTCTCCGAGAAGACTACAGCACCAAATTTAGTATCATCAGGTCCAACGTCGAACCTTCCTACAACCTAACGAAAAACAAGCAATTCGTTTAAACCTGCTTGCGATGTTATGCATGCTGATCTGAGATAACACCATCAAAGGGTAACGCCTTTTTGGCAGAGGCTATGAGTGATGCCAGATTATCTCACCACAGCTGTGAATGCTTTGGTCGCCTATGGCATGTTTATTTTGAGTTTATAAGGGAGTCTTTTGTTTGCTTTGCAATGAATCTGCAGGTTATTTACTTTGTATCAAGCTGGGGATACATTTGCCTTGGCAGATTGCGTCATAACTGTAATCATCTTTGTCACATAATGGGGCGTATTTAAGGGTCTACCCACACCGAGCGTCAGCTAGGACTACATTGATTCGTACTTGTCTCATTTACACCAAGCGGCAGCGGCATCGCTAGCGAAGACCCTTGCATACGGCTCAAGCACAAACACCTCGAGCTCACTTCAGAGTTCCGAACCTACTTTTCAAACATGTTCTCAGTGGATTCGAGTGTCCAAGGGATGTCAGAAATCCAGATTGGAATGTTTGTACAACATAAAGTAGTTTTTTTCTCCCTTGGACACTGTTTCCAGTGTCCTTGGGATATCAGAAATCTGGATTTACCTCCCAACCAGCATGTAACTTAAAGAATTGTACGGGGTAAAGGTTTCAGTTGCCTCCTCCCCACCCCCTACCCATTTTCATTAGCCCCTGGATGATTGAAATAAAATTTTTGTTTTCAGTTGCCCCTCCCCCCTATTGATTTCAGTAACCCACCCCTAATTTATCGATATTGTGATACATTGTGCCTATTGATTTCAGTAACCCACCCCTAATTTATCGATATTGTGATACATTGTGCACAATGTGGCAGATGAACCACAGCACCTGTTAAAAAAGTTGACTGTAACTGTCAGTGCCTGTAAAAAAGTCAACTCTAACTGTCAGTGCCTGTAAAAAAAGTCAACTCTAACTGTCAGTGCCTGTAAAAAAAGTTGACTGTAACTGTGAGCACCTGTAAAAAAAAGTCAACTGTAACTGTTAGCTCTCAGCACCTGTAAAAAAAGTTGATTGTAACTGTCAGCACTTGTAAAATTTTTGGAAAAAGTTGACTGTAACTGTCAGCTGTCAGCACCTTAAAAAAGACAACTGTAACTGTTAGCTCTCACCACCTGTAAAAAAAAGTTGATTGTAACTGTCAGCACTTGTAAAATTTTTTGGAAAAAGTCAACTGTAACTGTCAGCACTTTTTTTTACAGACACTGATAGTTACAGTTGACTTTTTTTACATGTGCTGACAGTAACAGTAAACTTTTTTGACAGGTGCTGTGGTTCATCTGTCACATTGTGTACAATGTATCACAATACCAATAAATTAGGGGTGGGTAACTGAAATCAATAAGGAGGGCAACTATCACCCCTGGGGTGAATGAAAACAGATTTTCTGTTTTCAGCGTCCGTGGGCGGGGGTGACCGAATTTCGGCCTTTCTAAAAACGTTTCACCGGGATGTAACTTACTTGACTAGCAAAATCGAGTATTATATCCCAGTTTTGAGCACCCGCGTCTCGTATGCTACCTGAGCTGTCTATCAAAAAGCATATGTCTGCTTTCACACGACATTGTTGATCTGAAAGAAAACCATTATATGGTTTAAGTCAATTTTGCTTATTTGGGCTGACAAATGATTGCCATATTCTAAACAGTTTAAGTATTTTATCAATATTAAAGTTATAAAATGAACCATTCCTCGGCATTTTTAGGAAAATTTATGTTGTGTACATATGAATTTTTTTTGTTTAATTTTTAAATAGTCTAAATCATTCATGCAGTTCATGATTACAAAATTTAGTTTCAAAGAAGCAATTTGAGTCTAAGCTCATTGGACATTTTCCACAGACGGATTTAGAACACTTCAGGAAACGTCCCAAGCCCGAATTTTTCACATTTCAGGCAGTTTTTTGGGAACATTAGCCAAATAATAGGCTGGAGCCCCCCCAAGAAATCTTGGACCCTGCCGTGTGTACATATATTTTAAATACATAAATATTTTATTGCACAGAATCTCGTACCCTCCCATGTGTACATATATTTTAAACACATAAATATTTTATTGCACAGAAACAAATAGGATTCATTTCAATGTGGATTACCGTTCAGTAAAAAGTGGAACTATGTAGATCTATGTATAGTTCTACATACGATGTATACATTGGAAATTACTCCCCTGGTAAAGCCGTGAACTATCTGAAAATGTATTTAAACGAACTTACTTTGTGCACTTGCTAAATAAACTTGATGCCAAAGAAGTAGCAGAAGGACGGCAGGGGAGACTTTTGGCATCATCCTATGTTTGTGTGGCTTCATCCTGTACAGCACCTAAAATTGCAAATGATAAAATAAAATTCAATAATTATTTTCAATGCATCAAAGTGATTTAATTTGGCTACAAATTTAATTGAGAGACATGATGATAATACTGTGCAAATCTAATGAAATAGCCAGCACTATTCTATTTCATGAATGGGTGTCTTATGATGGGGCAATTTAACTTTTTATCCTGAAAGTTAAATGTCTTCCCAAATTTATTGTCAACTTTTTTGGACAGGCTCCATCGCTAGACTGTTGTATGACATAACATTTCATTTCCACTCTAGAAACCCGACAGTGTACACTCTCAGAAAAGAGCTACAGTGCATTGTAAAAAGCTACTTCACCTTGTCTCGTTTTGCTTTAATTTTTAATTCGAGCAATTAATTGAATAATGTTATCCAATAGAAAATAACTGAAACTAAAATGCTTCTGGTTGTAAAACTTTAGTGGTACTGTATCAAAGGCTTTGACGGCAACAAATATCCTTGTTACTTTAATTACAAACTGACATTGCCAGACTGTGAAGGCGTTGGAATGCTGAAAAAAAGGGTAAAGAAGGCTTTGCATCACGAACCGAAATGAAACTTCCTTTTGCACGTTTCCTTAAGGCTTGAAAAAAGTGTGAATGTTTTGTGGGATGAACTTGGTGGCTTCTAATCACTGAACGGAAATTCTTTCTTCTGGTTTAGGATACTCTGGCTTGAAGGAAAATGTTTAAAAAGTTTAGCCGACTTTGTGTCATTGCATCCGCTACGGGTCACCTGCTGCATGCAACGAACTTACAGTACTTCTCAAAAGAAACCAAGATCAAGGTGATCCCCACACATGTTTTGGTCATATTCTCATTTCCGCTATTAATAATGATAATGACGATAATTTTTAAGGATATTTAGAATCTTGTTAAAATTATAAAATTTAAGAACTACTTCATACCAGAGTTCATCTATGATTTGATAAAATTGAGAATAGAAATATATAGTTTGTACAAATAAAACCAAATTTGTCTGAATCTGTTTGGAAAGGTCTTCATTATAACAGGCTAGTTCTGCAGCATGTTAATTCTTTACAAAACCTTCAGTGGAATAGTCATGGACAGAATGTGTCTAGCATTTTCAGAGAATTAATCTACGTTTGGTGGAATTTCAGAAGAATACACAGGGAGTACTATACAAAATCGAACATTTTAATCGTGCATTCTAACGTGGATATTTTGGACAGAGTTTGTGTTTGCGTTTGAGGTAGCATTTGAGTTATGTGAATGTAACAAATGACAAATCATCACTTTTTCCAAAGACAATAATATTTACAAAATATCTGAAAACTGATGATTTAGCCATCATCACTATCAACATTTTTGTCACCAAAATGTCAATAGTGACAATGGCAAAATTGTCACTTTTTGGACAAGCAAAAATAAACTTCGCTCTTTCCATGAACCGTTACTAATTGAAGCGCAAAAAATCAACAGGGGTCAAACAAATAAAATTTTCTTTGTTGCTAATTTTTACTGCTCTCTAATTGTGAAAATTAGACGAACATTCTTGTTTTTAATTACGAAGTTCTTATTGCAAGGTATCAAAGATGTTCATGGGACAAAACTTTGACGACAACAAATGTTTAGATGTTCCCGTAGCACTAATTACAAATTGACATTGCAAAACTGCAAAATCGTCGGGAAGCCTTATTCTTTTAAGAATAGTTATCATTCACAAATGATTTGAAACTTGAAACATAAAATACATCTAATTTACAAGAGTTCTCCTAAAGTTCAATTATGTCCTTATGCATTAGAAGTAGACATTGCCTGAAAGTATATTTTTTATCAACGAAAATTCCTCACACAGGAAAAACTAATCAAAACAGAGAAAGGAAAGGGAACTATTTGTACTGACTCATCACACGTATCTGTTTTGGCCAGAGGAGTTTACTCACAAATATGTCTTGACATGACTGTCACTTGGCCAATAGTTTGTATGATCAATGTGATTTTCAATCCTCGAAGGTAACGGTATTTTAAAACTTAATGCACGGTTGTTGGCAAGAATTTCGAAAAAGATTGTTGAAATCGAAGAAGAAAACATTTGGCTTTACTTCTATGGCTTCACTGTAAGGAGATGATAAAGAACTTTGATATGAAATGTGTCAATATGCCCAAATTTGATTGCACATCTATTGTGACTGGTTCAATGTAGTTTCACGAAAATACTTACATTTCTTTTTGTAACCAAAGATATTTCACTGAGAGAAAATATTTCTGAGCACCCTGCCTGTGCACTGAACTTGGAAAATTAAACTAAAGAACATAAATGAGATCTATTCTTATCACATCCTGCAGGAAGTTCAGTAAATTCTGCCATTTGCCAGGAGATCAGTAAATTCTGTCTCAATGTAAGTCAATGGGAGGGCTGGTTTTCATGCTCATTTTTGATGGAATATCCACAAGTGTTGAAGTCATCCAAAATTGATATCTTATTTGGCCAATGCAGCTGGGATGCCCAATTAGTTGGCTTTAAATTCATGGGGATATTGAAAGATAATATTGGTAACAATTATAGATATCTTTGAATTTTCAGAACCATGTTTTTTTTTAATCAGTAAATTTTGACCTATGATGACAAACCAGTTTGATCCAGTTTCAACCAGCTTATACAGTCAGTAAATTCTTCCTAAGAATCTATAACTGTTCTCACCATTGTGATTCTCATTGGGACTGAATAAATTCAGACTAGGCAAGTACTGTGAATCAGTAAATTATGTCTAAATCTGAAAACATTAGGCTGGCAGAATTTGCAGTCAGAATTTGTTGATCCTCTGAGTATTTCTGGGATATTTATCTCATTTACTAACTGAAATTTTGAAATATGGCAATGTAGCTTGGATCTACTCACTAATGCATGTAAATTTATGTAGGAATTAACAGGATTCAATCAGTGGCTAATTCTGCACATGTTGAAATATGAAATTCCTATAGACTTTGCATTGGAGCATCTAGACAGAATTTACTGAAATCCTCTCAAATGTCAGAATTTACTGAACTTCCTGCAGGGTGACATAGTAACCTGCTGGACACAAGTCACTTCGTTTCCAGTCAGTAGCCATAGCTTCACTACCAGCCAAAAACTGCCACAAATCCACTTTTTGTCCCAAATCTTAGATGCACCCGCAATTAAACTGCTTGGGAAATTCTACGAGTCTATATATTATTCATTTGTACTGAAGATAATAACTATCATCACTTGTTTTTTAGACATGTAACATTACATTATCACTTGATTTCAAGATGTTAATGCCCATTGCAGAACTCGACTGAACTGGCCACGATGTAAAACGAAAAGAAACCTTCAGACCTTGATTACTGGCAAGTCTCAAGTGTCAAGTGAAGAAATTCATATAAATGAAAGGCCTTTAATAAATGAATGTGTACAGTTAACATGTTTCGGCAATAAAATGGTTAAATTATTTTCTAAACTATCTTTACTTAGAGTCTATTCTGGATATTTAATATTGTTGGTTGCAGAGAGAAAAGCATTCAGTAAAATTTTGATGACTTCTCTGATCTGTCAGACCGTAAATGTCATATTCATGAACAAAATGTGTTAAATTGTCGGGGCTATACCTGCAGGGCTGCGTTGGCCTCAGTCTAGACTGCCAGTGCTGGGTTGGCCACAAACTACAATGGATCCTTCTGGGTAACCAAATAGTGAAACAAGAAAGTCCTCCTGCGTGAACGCAAGAGGCATACCGACCGCGGTGTAGCAAACCTATCCCGGGGATAAAAAAAATTTTTTTTTAAAAATTTAAAAAAAAAATTAAAAAAATTTTTTTCCGGGGGGGAGACCCCTGGCTGGACTGGGTAACCCCCCTGCCCCCCACCTGGCTGGACTGGGTAACCCCTGCCCCCCAGCTGGACCGGGTACTCCCCTGCCCCCCCTGTGGACGGACAGACACCTGTGAAAACGTACGCGGTCGGTAAATATTGTGTTAAAGTAGGAACAACAACCTCAAAATGTGGTTTATGGTAGGGTACCACCCTTTGGCTGGGTTTTCAGAAAAACCCCTTGGGTGGGGTCCACTTAGGCCTTTGTCTGACACAACATAAATTGTTTTCTTGGTAATAGTTCCTTGAACCTCAAACATAAGTTATGGGTATGATAAATACAACTTCACGCGTCTACAAAAATGCTCTCAGGCATGTTCAAAATAAAAAGGTTTCTAATAATTGAGTAGATCTAATTCCAAAAGGAAGTGTCCTAAAATGGTTAATGAAACAAATTCCCAATGGCTACAGTATAAGGATATTGTATGAGCTCCCCTGTGAGAGACAAGTTGGAAAACGATGGCAAAGGCTTCTAATCTTTCCAAACTGGCGACAATTAAACCAAACTTCATCACAAAGTCTACACAGATGACATCACATATGAAATTCGATTCAACAAATGATTGAAATGCACAATTGCTGTTTCAGCATCCATTTTACTAATTTGAAAGCAGTTGCAGAGACAAAACCCACAATATTAGTGAAAAACAACTTAATCAAGTTCTGAAAGGAACACAACTGGCTCCTCAACATCAACAATTATCCCAGCCAGTGGGAAGACAACCTGTATTAAAACCAGTCATATCAATTGCATCCTATGGTGACATTGAGCTCGTGGATGCTGGTGAGCATCTGCCACAGCCATTTTTCATACTAAGCAAAGCCTTTCCACCTGATTGGTGACCACAAAGTGACCAACATCAAAGATAAAACATATTAATATATTGTGCACTGAGATTTTACAATTAGCAGATTCCAATATCAAAAAGAAAATATGGAACAATGAGCATTTAGATCTATCTTATTCATGATTAAAATGAAGAAGATTCTTTTAAAAGCCTTAATAAATAGTGTAGCAACTCACAAACTTACATTGAAGAATATTGTCTTTACAGAGTGAAAATCCAGATAAGATACAATCATTGTTGTGAACTGTGAACTGTATCTGTATTGGGTATGGTTACCACTTGGGCGGCAGGCTTCTTCTGGAAGTTGCTTCGTATTATTCTTTTTGACAACAAAAGGACAACGTGATCTTGGACTTGGGGACTCTCGTGTTGAGCCAGAGCCATCGCCAAGTTCTATTTAAGCCTGTATTATTTGTTTCGGTTCTCCAGTAACCACAACAAACTTTGGCCTTATGCATATATTTTTATGCAGTAAACTGGGACATTCCAATAGGCATATTGAAGTCAGTAAATAAATAAAGTTAAAAGTTTTGTAACAAATCGGGGGGCAACATGACTATGACCCCGGCCCCTGATGGTGGTCGCATAGATTTCGTGTTTTTTTTTATCCCTTTACCCCACCACTGGATATGCTACTGCTCAAACACATCTCAATTTGCTCTATTCCCTAGTAAATTAATTTAAAATTGATTAGGTTTAAATATCGCGACTTGTGTTCACATAGCAACAAGAATTCATGTGTATACTTGAGTATTCAATGTAGTACAACCAGTCATGGTAGCTTATTGCGTGGCGCATATGGTGTGGGAAATAACTGGGGTCGTATGAGAAGTGTATGAAAATTATATCTGAAGTGTAAGTAAATTATCATCGTTTGGAGAGTGAAGCGAAAGTTGGCTATGGCTCGGGCTCTGGCTCAGCATGAGCAAATCCATCCTTGGACTGATTTCAGGACATCTAGCGGCACCAATCAGAATTCCGTTCTGTGTATCTACACAAGAACTGCGTTTTGATTTGGCGACAACAGTTCATCGAAACCAACCTGAGAAAAGTTTATTGACCTAGCCGTTTGACATATCCAAGAATAGTCAATCCGCATGTCTCTGAACTGGGCTTACCCTTCCTTTCTGAAATTCTACTTAACAAAATTCAATGGTTTGGAAACACAAAGTGCTGCATCATGTACACAAAGACTTCCAACACGTCACATTATTAAGAAGGATCGGTTTCAGGTAGGTTTTGAAAACATTTATCTGATATTAATCAAAGTTAGAAATTTTGGACCTGGTAGGTAATACATAAATGATGATTGTAAACCCATTGAGATTTAGTTGTAAATATTTAAAATAAAACTAAAATACTACGTTACACATCTATTTATTTCAAATACTTGAAATTTACTTTAAAATTTGAACAAAATATAATCTATTCTAATGGCTATTTAATCTCAGGTCCATATATATTGGTATATTGATTTTAGTACTTCCATCAAAATTGCCTTGTGATGAGTTGAGGTGGATTAAGTAATAAGTCATATGTCGAAATGTCGAAAAGATGTCAAAATGTCAAACAGATGTCAAAGAGTCAAACAGCTGGACTAGGGAGGAGGTTCACAAAAACTCGACACAATGAGGTTCACACATAATGATGTCAATTTTGATGTCGAACATAAGAAAGTCATCAAAATTGGCCAAAAGCAGATTTTATGAACATTTTGAGGATTATTGATAACCATGGGTGAGATAAGCGAATCAGCAGAAAATAACCTCACAAGACAAGAAGGGATATTTAGATAAGTTTAACATGTATATACAGAAGATTGTGCTTGGAAAAGTGTGTAAATGGGTTTAATCTTTGTCTCAACAAGGGTTGAGAATCAGCAGCTGCATGCTGCGCTCTTCTTACCCATCCAGGTAGTCATGGACTACTTTTGGATGACTCTTGTGTACTCACCAAACAACTAAAAGACTCCACTTTTCTATTTATACCAATCTAGATGGACTTCTTATCAATCAATATTCCTGGTATGTAATAAGGTAGACATGTCAACTTACTAATGATTCCGTCCAGAATCACCAGCAATTTGTTGTCAAATGTCATCTTACCGCAGCATCCCAAGGAAAAGAAAATTCACTTCAGCCATTATTCAAGTTGAACAAGAAGAGGATAAAACCCCTATTAAATCAAGTTAGTTGGGGGATGTTGGCTGCAGAGAGTGAATCAAAGAAATAAGTGAATCCTCTTTCCGCACACAGAAGATTTTTTGTGCCAAAAGTGATGGTCATTTTCTTGGGGTTTTCATTTTTTCCTCCCATGTTATTGCTATGGGATTTCATTTTGTGCTAATAATAGCAGTTGCCTGTAATAATAATACTAAACAACTAAAGGACTCCCGCTTTTCTATTCATAAAAGAGAAAGTTTCCACGGTAAATTTACCTGGTATATTTGCCATGCTTCCTTTGTGCACGATAAGCATGACGTCATACACAGGTTGTATTCAGATGAGCATGCGGACCAAGGTGCCAGGCAATTTCTTCTTCCCTCATGACCAATGATAGAATATTAATAGGAAAAATGGCACCTTGAGTT